>JAUMHD010028820.1:0-29339 GCA_032359135.1 Ulvella scutata
CTGGGTGTCACTCAGGTAACTTGTAAACACAAACCTATTGACCTACAATGCATACTGATTCCCACAGTCATGCATTGGCCTCATACAATATGTTTAGAAAACTCAACATTCATAAGGAAACTCAACAGAAGTACTCGAGCCATGTGCTTAAGCAAGAAAGCCGTGCTGTGAAGCTCATTCGCAACACGGACCTACTCGCAGCCAAGCTTGCGGACGTGCAGGCCCCCAAACACCCACTAGTGTTGCTGAACGCAGGTGAGACTTGTGCGTGTACATCCCTATCCATGTGTGAGCGGCTGCTGCACCTCAAGGAGATTGTTGAAGAGCTAGCTGCATCCGATGAGTGGGGCGAGGCCCGCAATCGTGCTGTTTCAAAGCGTAAACCTGTGTAAAAGGACTGCAGCAAAACTATTGACAAAACTATTGATGCGGTCTGGCAATTGCTGCAGCATATTGTGAACTCAATGGCACCGACTGCCGAGTTGTTGCGTCTGTCAGACAGTGATAGGCCAAGTATGGGAGTCGCTTCCTCTGCTTTGGTGGACCTATGCGACAGCATCTCTGAGTGCCAGCTCAGTTTGTCAATCCTGCTACTGCTAATCAGCGCCGTGAGGAAGTGCAAGCTATTGTTGACAAGCGCTTGGTTTCATTGTGTCTTTGGGTTTGCTGGGATATGCCAAAGAGCTCCAGCGATGGTTCTGTAATGCTAGAATAGCCCTTGGATAAAACGTGTCTTGTCATCTCAAACATGAATACGTTTTTGCAGAAAAAGCGTAGCGTAATTACGCGTAATTGCGTGTAATACGTAATTACGCAATAAGTCTTGAGGGTGGCAGTTTAAAACCATTGCAATTGAAAATCGAACCTGACCAGTCATTTTTTAGCTCTGAGCCGTACATACCGCCGTCTCAGCGAGATGATGCATCAGTGATTTCCAGGATCAACGAGAAATGAAACCAAATCCATTTTTGGCAATCCAAGCAACACGCACAACACTGGCCGCAGCATCTCGATTCGGCACATATTATCTCATATACGACACTATTGTGGGTATTTCCTGCGCCTGAAGCATGAGGGTGTGCCGCATCGCTCACGCAATGACTGAAGATGTACGCTGTGAGCTCTCGCTACTAGCGGAGCTTATGTAGCGAGAGCTCACATAAGCTCCGCTCGTTAAAAGAGTTGCTCCAAGTGTACTGCAACTTACGCTGCATAGTGTATCAGTGGTTGTTCCTCTTTACGAAGCGGTTGCTGTGATAGGTTTTTCTTTGGAAGGAGAGTTCCGTGTGGCTGCCACACGTACAGCTTATGCTGTAATTCACAGCTCTATGCCTCCCCTGCAACAGTATAAGATTCATTGCCAAAGATGTTCTCGGTGAAAGATCGCATTCTTGAAAGTCGAACAGTGATTACGAGTATAGATGCACCACACTCTTAAGCTGGCCACCAGGGCTGTCCCGGGCATCATCTCCGTCCATGGTGATGATGTTCAGGTCTATAGAACGTACTTCAGGTGCTGTGTAATTCATGTCTGTTGTATTAGCCCGGGTGGCAGGCAGACCATCACAGCATGTCTTGAAAGCTCGTGCATGCACAGCTCACTCCAGACACAGCTGGTGGCAGTATTGTGTATCTCGTTCAGATATGTATCCGTGGATTGTAGCACCATGTGCCGAGCTTGTACCTACTGGAAGCAGGTAGATCATCCCCTCTGACAGCGTGCTTCTGTAACACACACGCAAACTGGCGAGCCTATTAATGAAGGTAAACTTTAAGTAACTTCGTTCTGCTGCCAAGCGTTGACCTTCATGTGTCGTGCATGTGTACCTGAACGGCGTCACTCCACACACGTGTGATCCATTGTGCCCCAAAACTGAACACAGATGTAAAGGGATGTACACTTTGTATTGTTACATTCGTTTGCGTTTGTTCCTTCATCGCGAGTGGGCAATACGTGCAGCATCACAGAAAGCCTTGTAATTCTGCACTTCAGCATCCATATATCCCTCCGAAAACGATAGAACATAGCCCTGTACATTAGTCAGCCATGTAACAGTAGCCGGCCATTTAAGGCTCTACCCTCCTAATGTTTTGAAAAACTAGCAGGAGCCTGTTTGCAGCACTCAGTTGTTGGATTCATGTAACAAACATATCGTGAGGAAGCCCTTGAAATGCAGAATTTTATTCTGTCATTCATACTGACCAAAACGTAGTTGTCTGCGTTTTGGGTCCGTTTTAGACACCATTTTTCGGGTTGTATCTGGAGTCTGGCAAGAACTTTCCAGCGACAGTTTTTTGCGTCAGTAGATAGTGCGTTATGCTTTATGGTCCTGTGAGAAGAAGATAGGCTGAATTGACGTGTGGCTCTGTGTTGCGAGGGCGTGGCGCATGCACCAAACAGACAACGTACTGGTAGTAGCGAGCTGCGTGGTCGCGAAAAATGAGCGGTTATAGACTTCGAAATTGTAGTACTTTGCAACAAAAGCTAGTCTGATTGGCGTGGCAGTGCTGCTGGCTATGTGCCATGGAGATCATAGCTTTGTCCTGCAGTCAGTTGATACAAATGCATCGACTCACGCACTCCCAAACGCATTCGACGCCGTTGAAACATCAACTGCACGTTACTCTTCGGGCGTATCGTCTTTGTTTATGCCTGAGTGACTTTTGTATGCGGGATGCTGCTGCTAGTGCTCGACAGCCAAGAGCATGTGCAGAACATCACCGCCGGGCGCGTTGTGAGGCCTAGATCAGTCCTTCTCATGTACTGAATTAGGTGGTATTACCTTGCGCGTCGGAACGCGCTTCAGCGGACATTCGGGATGAGCTCGTAGCGCCAACCGAAATAGCACGGCCCATTACAGCCGTGTACACATGATCGCAGCCATGGAATAGAACGGTAACATCGTTTCTCACACATAGATTATGTTTCGTGGCTCAGTCATACCAATGCGTACGTTTCAAAAGCCTCTCTGTGCCTGATACACCTGGTGAACACGCGGAGCACACCATGCCACCCATGCACGGAAACATTGCGCACACAGCCGGATTACCATTTATATCAAATCCTGCCCTGAGAAAATTGTTATTCACGCGTGAGTATCGTCACTCTGATCTGACCCAGGCTACATACTTAATTAGGAGGGTAGAGCCTTAAGACTGCACAAATTTGGTGCCGGAGGGAGCTGTGCACTCACACGAGGTGGCAAGGCGTTTCTGCGATGCAGCATCCGTGCGTACCCATTCGTGAATCCACCATTTACGCGTATTGTGGCAAACTGAAATGGGTTCTGAAGACTTGTAGAATACCGCCATCGCAGTTACATTGTGGAGATTGCTGCGTGGGACAACCCTGGTGGCGGATTCGAGGGCGTGGTTGTAAAAGCAGATGCGCAGCTACAATTCTACTTTCAAGCATGTTGAAAACGGCACTGTGCATACTGTTGTTGGTGTGGTACGTGGCCCTGTGATACAGGCTTCGAAACAATCTTCAAGAAGCATATGTGAAAAAGTTAAGTAGAACCATGCATGTTAGCAGCGACTGAACACGTAGAGACAGAAAACTTGCAGGACGAAGACAAGCTCTTCTGTCTCAAGTGCAAGAACTGCAGGCTGAACTGCCAGGTTACGGATTGGGCTGTCCGTCTGTCGCAGCGCTGTGCGCTGAGTTAGACAACGCTCGTCTGCAACAGGGCCCCAGCAGCACGGTGCCTCTGCACCCAAAGTGCCACATCAGACGATTTCCGAGCGGTTGTCACTGTGGTTGCAGTGGATTTGGGGGGGGGGGGGGCGTGGGAGCACATTGTGTTTTGCCGTAGGTTGTGTTTTCATCGTGAGAGCCATGAACGAGCGACATAGAAGGCACTGACCGATGCTCTTGGCACCAAGGCTTTCACACAGAGACTTGGAAGCATCAAATTGATTGTGAGATGAGTTGAGGTGCGTTATGAACGAACGCTGGACTGAGAACTGCCCAGAGCACGGGTCAGTTGAACAGACGCGGAAGGGGAACACTAACTTCGGGGAACACTAACTTCGCTTCCTGCACGATCATGCTTGTAGTTCATCTCGCAACCATCTGGACAGCCAGAACCGCTAGATGTACAAGCTTTCTTCCTGGTCATCAAGTGGAGCGGCTGGGGTGCTTGCGGATTGGGAGCAGCGGCAGTTGCTCGGTTTGCCAGCACATCTCCACGGATAGAGGAGTGAGCCCAGCGTACTCGACACTTCGGGGGTGTAAACAAAGAGCTGAATAGATGTTATGTTGTTAGGAAGGTAAGTGCAGGTAGCATAATGCGCCGAGCAGAAAGCAGTGTTCATTACACTCCCTGTAAGCCTTGTACAGTCTGAAGCACCCCCTGAACAGAATATTATCACGTCTGATGTTTCCTCGCATTTACCTAATTACAAGTTGTCCTGAAAAAAAATGATATCTGTGAGTTCTTGTCCAGAGCTGAAGCCGAACACTCATGCTCGGTCGCAAGCACCAATATGATGTTCTGTAAGCAACTGTAGAAGGGAAGTGAGCAAGCAGATGTGTGCGCATGCAGCTGGGAGCGTGTTGATGTTCATCCTGGTCCCAAAATGTACAGGGAAAGTTTGTTCTGAAATGCACCGTCAGCCCGGCCTTAGGTGTCAAAGACATAAAAGTCAACACCCTTGCCGTTCACAACAGCCAGATCAACATCACCCTCACCGTGCAGGCGAGCATCAGAAGGCTCTCTGGTACTAGCCCGTTCAGATCGCATGACGCTTTACTTGTATGACGTGTAAACACCTGTATCGATTTGCGGGTGCCATGTGCTGTTTGTTGCACTTTGGCCCAGAGTATGTCACGAATCCAATCACTGCACTGACTGTCTATCCTTGGTTGGTTATTTTGTCACCTATGAATAAGACGCTGTTTCCTGATATTTTCATCTGTCACACAGCAATGTAATGCACAATCTCCATGCAACGTAAGATTGAATGTGTCGTTTGCATGCAGAATCTGTGGATCGCAGGCTACGAAGCAGCATCGAAGCACAGTGAAAGGATAATTCATCTTGTGGACATTATGACCAACTCTGGATGTCCGTGTTTCGCTGGCAGACGTAGCCCAGTTGAGCTTCTGCAGAAACGGTTGCATGCTGACAGGAAGACGGTTGCAGACCTGGTGAATGTCAGTGTTGCTGCATGGACAACCCGACAGTATGATTATTATCAACAAATGCTCAATGGCATCTTGTAGTCTTTTCAAGTTGAAAAAGAAGTATCTGAGCAGCCGGGTGAACCAGGTGCACGGAATCCAAAAGTCGTCTGCTTCACATACTACTTGCCTGATGCACAACATGCCGGACTTGCAAAGCACAGAAGCATTTACCGTAGTAAATGTCCACATTTGTCAACTGTATTTGGCAGCCTTTGATGAGATGCAATCTTTTCCTGCGTACCAATCTTGCGCACCTGAACTGAGTTGGCGCCACCGCGATATCCGGCCGTCTCGGAGAGATTCAAATTTAGCAGCTGAAGAGGTCGCAACAAGCATAATTACGAAGTTAGTCTTACGCTAACCAGCGTGCGAATATGTTCAGTTTCGTTTGGCCTCCCTCATACATGTAAGTTTCTTTTTCGTGAGGGTTCGGCGGAAACTGTGCCCAAAACGTGCCGCTGGCGGCACATCTATGCTGGGGCACCATGTGTTAGGGTAATGTCGAGTTCCTTCTCATCTTCGATCATGCGACGACGTTTCGGCACTGGCACGTGCCAGGCCGAACATTACGTTGCGGTTGCCACCTGCACAGGTGCATCCCGGGCCTCTTGTTCGGCTTCCTTAGAGCACCCGCGCTGCAGAAGCTGTACTGCAACACGCGGCACTATTGCACTGTTACGTTGGCGTTGCAAGCGGACGCAGGACTTGCAGAAACGTGCGCTTGCACGGCAGCTGACTGCAACAATCAACAGGCAGTCATGCAAGCTGCAGCAGAACGGCTATTGAACGTAGACGAAGCAACTATGGTAATCGAGCAACTTGAACTGCAATTGAGGAAGAACCAGAGTCCAGATCTAGAACTGCAGTTAGAAGAGGAAGAGATCGATCGAACGCGTTGTTGCAAGCACGGCGAGACGAAGCACCGCAGTACTGGAACCTATACGGCCGCGCAGGCGCAAGTCGTCATTGAAGCCCATGTGGTGCTACTTCCAGCGTAATCACCTTCCGGTACCTGAAGTGCCTGTCACGGATAGCATTGCGAGTCTGCCTTAGGCCTAATGGCACACCCTTTCGTGAACCTTCTGCCAGTCCGCTTCGGTCCTCTGACTTCCGTGGCTTTCCTTTCTGCTCCTTTGATGCGTTTGACAATTCTTCTATCCCTCCTTTCTGCTGGCAGCAAGCTTGGCTTCGGAATTCACTTAGGTGTGGAATGATTGTGCAATTGCAAGACTGTCGACGATGTGTTTGTGAAACGAGGCTGTAGTGTTAACGAGCAGGCAGCAAGGCTAAGCAGCACAGCAACAAAGATCAAGCACTAGGTGTTTAAAGTGGTCGAGAGGCACTGATTGTGACTGGTGAGTGGCAGAGCAGGGCACTGGTGCAGGAACGAGTGTTAACGAAACCTCTGTGCCATCCTTCGTGTTGGCATAGTTCAGCTCCCTGAACATGCTCCAGTAATCCAGCATGCAGAAGTGAACCGCGTCTGTTAGCATGGCGTGGGTCTGGTTGAGGATGTGGTTGTCGAAGAGTATGTCCGGGGCGTTCAGCAGCTCGTGCACATCCTCGTAAATCTTGTTGCAGCTGCGACCTTTTTCGTGTAGTCAAGAGCCTTTTTCGTGTAGTCAGCGTAGTACGCGGCTACCGTGAGCTCCAGGGTGCGCAGGTTTTCGATCTTGGGCAGGTCCATATAGACCTGGACCGCATCAGCGCACCTTTTCAACATCGGCAGCCGCAGAGCCTCGATGCGGGCCGGCACCCCACTGCTGATGAGCGCCCGCCACACCCAGGGCTTGCGATCAGCCCGATCCAGCACGAGCTCCGAGGCGTCCTTGTTCCCCGCCTCCACCAGCTGCCGGTGGTCGCGGCTGGTGAGGCCAAACCCTGCGATGGACAGGAGCCTGCCGAGGGGGTAGGTAGAGTGCTCGAGCACTCGGGTCAGCAGGCCGTGGTCGCCGAGTAGCCCGACCAGCTTCTGCCCCCGCGTCGACAGGGCCGCCTGACTCTCGTCATCCTGCATGCCCCCGCCTGCCGCAGTGAGCCAGGAGCTGAGGAAGGGCGCCAGCCTGGCGTGGAGGTTGGCGTCCTGCATATAGTCCGCCACCTGCAACGGAGAAGGGGTTGACCTAAGGCACAGTTGCCAAGCTGCAAGCAGAACAACGCTTAAGAAGAAAGAACAAAGCTTTGTTCCATGCAAGATGACTCCAACCCTGCTGGAACCTGTCCGGTGTACCGCCTGAGACCAAAAACCACTCCTAACATAGTCCAATCGTGCACGGCTTTGATCACAGGAGGGACGTGTTTTGATACTCCCTGGCTGCCCCAGGCATGGGCCCCTTAGAGAGCTGTCTTCCGTATTTCGAGACATGTCGGGAGTCGAACCCATTTAGTGTGCAGCAGCGGGGCTACACACCACATCATGCCTGTCCTTAAGCATTATACGTTGTAAAACACGGCTCCCCAGAGCGATGTGGATCATGTTCGCTGACTGAGCAGCGTGTGAGAGGAGGTGTCAAGAGACACCAGGAAGTCACTTGCATCCGCCGGTCATGCCCAAGCAGCGTTGCTGAAGCCGGCGGCCGCGGGCTTGCACCTGTACGCATTCGGCCAGCCGCTTGCCGGGATACTGCGTTGGCGCCCGACAGGCACGGGCCCGGGGCCCTCGGTCGAAAGCTGCGCTGGTATATTCCTCGAGCCAACACCGCATGGCCACCTTTGGAACAGCCAGAACTGTCGGTACCGGTCCTGGGGGCCGCTGGTCCTGCTGGGGGCCATCTGCTGGTGCCAGCACCTGTGGTAGCAGACTGCTGTGCTGCAGGATGTGGGCCCGCACATGCCAGGTGCGCGATTGTCCGCGCGGCAGGGTCACCGTGACACCTCCAGACCCATCCGGGTCCGGATAGAAGGTGACCTGCTCCATCTGAGATCCAGCTGCCAGCACCTGATGCATGTTCCAGGTGAAAGGTGAGACAGGAACAGACAGATGCGTTGATACACAACCAGAGAGAGAAGTGCAAAGAACAAGGACATGTAGCAGTGTACAAGGCTGTCTAAACGAGGCGACATGTCAAATACAAGCCCCAACAAGAGCTCGTGAAGAACACAGTGGTGCTACATGTAGCTGCAGAGGGCATAGATACACAACCACAGAGAATTGCAAAGAACAGGGACATGCAGCAGTGTCCTAGACTGAGCAATTGAAGTGACATGTGCAGAACAGGCCCAAGAACACCTCGTGATGATCACAGTGGCTCTAGACTCAGCTGCAGCAGGGGATTCCCCACACACAGACAACACCGAAGACAAGAACCATTCACAGCAGTAAACTAAGCAATGACGTGCACATGATAGGCGAACAACACCTCGTGCTCCAGGAACCTGTTATGGTCAGCTGTGCCTGGTCCGGAGGCTACTGCTTGCTAGCGTCTACTGGCTCCTACAGCTAGCGTAGTATTGTACGTCTGTACAGAAGCTTTTCCTATAACACGGAATAGCAGGGGAACACACGAGGATCTTAGACGTTCTGAATCCAAGCGCCTGGCCAGTACCAGAGCGCACGATTCCAACAAACTTTGTTCCGGCACGAGAGCAGATGAAACATGAACCCGTCTTCTGCACTATAGCGTTGCTTTCCGCCCGGGGGCAGCCGTGCTCGCTGCGAAAGGATGCTTGAATGGATCCTCCTCGTGGGCACGCATGTGCAGCAGCCACACGCAAAGGACCCCGATTAATCCATCCGCACGCCTTGCGATTATAGCAATCCCGCGGCAACAGACTGACAAGGTATTGTTGCGGCTTCAGGACAGTTCCTGTGCATGTGGAAGGTAGACTTGCGGGCCGTTTATTGTCACGGTGTCCCTAGCTGTGTGTATCACCGAAACCCGGACTCCGGACACCGCGGAGGGTTCCGGATAGCTTAGCTAACGCAGTGGCTTTGCGCACAGGAGCAGATCGACAGGCACAGGTATACTGCGTCGCAGTTCACTGTAAGGATGCGGTGTAATGTTGAACCGAAAGGACTCGCTGCTCACTGCAAGGAGCCAATGCAATTTCATTAGAGGAGTGCTATGTGATAGGAGTGTGTGCACTTTGGGAAAGTCTCTGCTACACCTTCTATGACTGCAGCTGGTGGCTTTGACTGCAGCTGGTGGGATCGTTTAAACGTCTCTCTTGTTTGAAGTCATGCCTGATCCCTGCATGAATTTCATGCAGCAGTACTGCTTAGGATACTGCCGCCTGTGTCTGCTCAGGTCAGTTCTGCCTCGTTTTGAATTTCGATGCCCTGACACCGCCAAAAGTAGAACCACTAAGATCGCTTCGAGCCGTTCTCAGAGCTTGTCTGTGCGTTTCAAAACATTAGTACTGCTGTGGACACTGCTTCGCTTACAGCGATATATACAGCCGTATGTTTCGAGTAATTAATATTACTTGGGGTGGTAGTAGCAAGCAATTGTAAGTACTATAGCTCGGCCCTGGATTCTCAGGAAGTGTGTAGTTTGCTTTTGTATCGTGAAGTATTTCCTGATGTGCAAGAGGGATCTTAGACGCTTCGCCTATGTGCTGTGCAAATGTGTAGTGCAGCCTGGGTAAACTTCTGCAGCAACGCCTCACAACCATTCTTAAACACATCCCTAATGAGGTTGGTTACCGAAGGTGATGTCCTGGATGTTTTCGAGTATATCCTGAATGATTTTTGCAAGGGTGTCCTGGCACTGTGCTTGGAATACATCACCAGGCGTACGAGGCAGAGAAAACGAAAGTCACCAACAAGTCATATAGATGCATCAGCTTCCCCCTGTCACAGCTAATAACTGGTAAGGTCTTCCTTGTGCGTCGTGCGTTGTGATTCTTCTTGCTGTGCTTTTAGTGGTTACATGGCTATGTTCTTGGAAATGATCCTGGACCTATGCGCTTGGTGTACTACCGTGCCACGCCACTATCAATGCAACTTTCACAGTCATTAACTGTGCGTGCATTGCAACAGCAGGGTCAGTAACATGTAAGGCGAGCAGAATTCCTGGTGCCTGAGACTTATAAGTGATACATACTTCTACACCTTGAGACACGGATAAACCTTGAGATGGGAAGCTAAGGTGTCAGCCTTCTCAGATTTCTGGATGCAGTTCAATCAGCGAATGCAAGTGCAGTTCAAAAAGCTCTCTAACTTTCACATGTTCCAGGCTGTCAAAGTATCAGCCCAATGCGTTATCCCTTGGAAGCCAGCTGTAGGCAATACGCTTGCGTACTAACGGAAAGACGGAGCGCAATGAAAGGCGGCCATGTGACTTCGGTATTCTAATGGACATTGCTGATACCCAGCAGTGAAATCATAGTCCTGTTGGTGTGCGCGGCGTCATCCGTGGCAATCTAAGTGGGGGAGAGAGGAGTGGCAGTCATAAACATGCACGCTCGCCACAATCTGCATTTCACTTGTGCCTCTAGGTGGGGACACCTTCCACAGTGATTCAGCCGTCGGTAACTCACTTGATGTTTTGAGAATGCATTGCGGTGACAGGTTTGCGGTCTCTAACATGTGAAAGTCAGAGGACTTTTCATACTGCAATAACGGCACACCGTGCTTGGATGTTGTAAACTGTACACTGATATGTCAAAAGGCCGCCTTCCATGTGGACAGCAGTGGGGACGTCACGCGCTGCAGGGATACAGACGCGGGGGGGGGGTGGGTGGGGGGGGGGGGTGCATGTACAAGGATAATGCATCTCAGGCACTGGCACAAGACAGCCGCAGCCAGGTGAGTGGGGCCGGCGTGCAGAGCAGGGAAGAAGGGTTGGAGTGCACTTCTGTTCGATGTTCATGCACCCTCATGCAAGTCACAGGAACACTTTTTGTGAGGAAAATGATTGCGATACAAAACCACACATAAAAAAGTCAGAAGGAGCCATTGGTTTCGTTACACGTCCTGGGCATGACCATATTGGCCCAAAAGGATGAAAACACAGTTTGTGTTCTGTCAAGCATGCAAAGGAATGTCGCATATAGGGGGCTGCAGGCGGCTGCCTCGCGCTTGAACACAATTGTCGTCTGAACCATCCACATAGCATTACTTTTTACTCCCACAGTATAAGACAGCGCAATGGCCATTGCGTTCATGAAATCTGGCCCTAGGTAGAACAGGTATGCTTGGTGATGAGCTGACACATAGTTTGTACATTTTGGAGCTTCTCCAAAAGTATATGTTCCTCAACATGAGCAGGAACTGAGCAGTCTACAATGGCACAAACCTGTTGTTTCATGCCACTGACAGGAGACATCTTTTAATCACATCAGGAATGCTCATGTTGTTGGGTTGCAAGTGACAGGATAATTACAGAAAGATGGAGGGGGGAGGGGGGGGCATGGGATTTGTACCATGCTATTTGTGGTCATGCGTTTTACTTGCTAGCGCCGCAGCAAAGCGTAAGCGCGGTGGGTCGGGGACTGGGAGCGTGCTTGGTATCATGTTACTGGTGTTTATCCATATCACTTACTAGCGCCACAAGCACGTGAAAGCGGGGTGGATTCGGGAACGGGGGCAGTGCTTGGTATCGTCTGATTGGTGTTCATGCATATCACTTACCAGCGCCACAGCCATGTGCACGTGCGGTGAGTTTGCTCCCGGGGGCAGTGCTTCGTGAACACGGTATGGAAGCATTTCACTTACTAGCGCCGCAGCCAAGCGCAAGCGCGGTGGGTCGAAGACTGGAGGAGGTGGGGAGGTTGGGCGTCAACGCCGAGTTTGAATCATCAAGCGCACAACAGCGGGGTGACAATGGTAATCAAGGTTTAATGATGTTGTTTGCAAAGAGTGTTATATGTGTGGAGTGATATGGCAGGGACACAAACTGTTTTCTTGAACTGAATTATCATGTTCCTGTATGATGGTGTGATGAAGACTGTGTGATTAAGACTGAGTGATGCAAAGCTGGATTATCTATGTGTTCGGCTGAGTGCTGGGAAAGACTCTCGTGATGGTGCCGTTGTGCCATTCGAGTGAAGAGCTGGTCCTTTTGTGTGAGTTGCATTCGTGTTGCCAAGTACAAAGCTCGTGCAATGCTCTGGAGTGCTCAACAGATTGAACTGCAGCTGCAAGCATATATAACCAACATTTCGTACAGTTTGCGATCTGTCTCTGGATCGTTTTCGTACGGTGGTGCATTCCTTGCAATTGCCGTTAGGTACCGTCTTCACTGTGCACGCGGAGCCATGGACAATTCGAAAATGCACACGTCGAAACAGAAACATAAACGAATACCCAAATCTGAGATACCAGGACATGTTGCCCTTGCCTTGCTGGTGATCTTCAGTCTATACGTGACGTGGTGTCGGTTCAATGTATACGAGACGTGCTGTCGGTTCAATCTATACGAGACGTAGTCTCTATTCAATGCATACGAGACGTGTTGTCGGATCAATCTATACGAGACGTCTCTATTCGACGGTGACGAGACGTGACCACCAGTGTCTGTTCAACATCTGCATACATACACACATACTTGCAGCCTGCAGATTCAAATGCAAAGAAAAGCTTAAGATTTTCTTTGCACACTAAGAGGCACAGTCGCGCGAAGCGCGCGAAGCCTTGTTCTTGTACAACATTATAATCACATATCTTCCAGATTCTTCTTCTAGAATATTCAAATATGTAATAATATGAAATATGTAATATTATAACGTGTGTGCTTTCTGTTTTACCTCATTTAATTGGGCGGAGCACTCGAGTTGTCGGGAGTAAGGGATGGGAGGTATTCAAGTTAAGGGGGGGGGGAGGTAACAGGCGGAATTTGACCTCCCGGTGGAAATTTCGGATCCGCCGGCCTTCGAGTTCCACTGACTCCAGATTACCAATGCCCTGAGCGCCAGATTGATCGCAAAACAGGCACACCGCGATCCAGAACGGAGGCAGACCATGCAACAGGTCGGCTGTCGGTCGGCCGTCCCCGCCAGACTGGGGTGACATTCGCCACTGCTTACCAGCCTGGCATATATGGGTACCGTCCACCAGGTTGTTGCTGCAGTTGTGCCAGACAGCTGTCCGGCAGGTGCCGGTCTGGCCTCACGTGCATACACATAGGCCACACAGGGTCGAGGGTCGGGACGTGTGCCAGGCTGGCGTGACCCACAAACAACACATCCCGTTTTGCCCTGTGAAAGCGGGATGTTCTGCCGCATTGGTCGGCCTACAGTGTACAATAAATTCTAGGAAGCAATATGGCGACACGTGGGGTTGCCAAGTGAATACCGAGAAGAGCCATGTACTATTGGTTGGGCCGCCGGCTGCACTTGCCGCGGCAGGCTCCCTAGTCTTCACCTGGGGTGACACACCTCTCAAGGTTGCCACGGTGGTTACGTACCTGGGAATGTGGCTGAACTCCTCGTGGACATGGGACATGCATGTGGCCGCTGCTCTTCGCAAATGAGTGGGTGCCTTCCACTCGTGGCGGCCAGTGTTTTCTTCGCCACGCATCAGCGTGGAAGTGAAACTGCGAATCATCCATAATGTACTAAGGCCTGTGATAGAGTATGGTATGGAGGTGTGGGGGATGCCCACTACCTGTGGCGCTAAGAAGCGGCGACGAAACGGGGCTGCGGTTTCGACACCGGTGCAACCATTTGACGACTTGTTGTTGACCGCCAGCCGCCTGGCATGCGGTATCACCTTCTTCCCTGGCGAGCCCGCATGGACCCGGGTGGCATGTGTTTCCCCTGACGTGCTGCTGTCTGTGTGCGGCGTGGCTCCTGCTGACAGCGCGTGTGATCTTGCCCATGCCCGGTACGCAGAGAGGTTACGGGTTGCATCCCAACAATCTGACGGGACCTTGCGTCACGGCCGGTGCCCAAAACATACATTGGAATGGTTTTGACACTGGTTAGTATAATCACTGACGTCAGCAGGCATCCATGAGAAGTGATGAGCACATCATTCTCTTGTAGTGTAATGTAATTCATTTGTTTACAGTAAGGAGCTGAGCTCAGCCTCTGCAAGATATTACATTGGATGCACTTGCGCTGCATGCATGTGAACCTGGGTGATCACATGTGCATGGCGGTGCTCTGCTAAGCAGAATAGTTTCACGAGAAACTATTTCTCATGACGAGAATACTCTTGTGAGGGTATTCTGTGGTTGTGCTGTGTCTCGCGTTGGTTAGGAACTCTAGCAGAGTTCGTCAGCGGTGCTTGGGGGTGTTACACAGTGGAAGTGTGCAACACAATGGAGACTGGTCAAGCACAGGGCTGAAAGTATTTAAGCCTGGGGACTTAGAGGGAAGATATACATCTTACTTCCACACTGTTAAGTTTTCTACACTGTGGCCAGTTTGTTACACCCTGTCGTCCCGACTTGTGTCGGTACCCGCTCCTCGCTGCCGGCTGACCACCCCTGGGATGTTTGGGTACGTCGAGTCGCTTCTTCTATGCCAACCAGTAACGCTCAGCTTCGCGATGCTGTGCGGGCTTCGGTGTCTGCCATCCGCCAGGCAGCTGCAGCAGCCCACCTAGGCAAGGTGAATGTGTCCAGCCGGGGCCGCTCCCAGGGGCCTCCCCACCCCTGCATTTCTACCCCCTCCCTGACTATGTGGTTCTCCCCACTGCCTCTTCTTCGCTATGCTGTACCGTTAGTGTGCCCCTTTCTCACTGTGCTCTCTGGGAAGCTACCGTACTGCCACTCTGCGAGCTGGGATGAGCTGCCGCTGCATCCCCTGACCCGAATGACCTCTGGGATGACTTGATTCGGCTGGTCCCCCCTAAAGTGTGTGCGCGGATTGCCATACTTGCAGCACGTGATGCGAATTGCTGTGATCCTGTCTGCGTGAGCACATATTGTGAGCACATATTCCCTTGGGTTCTTGATCCGTCTGTTCCTGCGGGACTGATGTCTGTGTACTCCGTCATTGCCGCTTACATTCTCCTTGTTGGTGCTGTTGTGGCTGACGATGCGGTCCCTGTTGGCGATCTTGTCTTTGCTTGCAATATTGTGCGGCGTTCTCTGCAGCCTCTGTGTTTGCCTTCGTGGTCCCGTGTGGCCCGGGGGTGTATGTCCATGTCCCACCCCTTCGGGGGTGCTGAGGCCGAAGCCCTTCTTGGGTATGGCGTGGTTCACGATTAGCATTTTTTTGTCGTCTAACCTTTACGTGGCCTACGGTACGACAAACGAAAGTACATACGAAACATATGCTGACCTGGGAATACACTTAGCACAGCAGCATGCACCAATTACCTTCAACTAAGTTTCCACATGGGAAGGCGTGAAGAAATCACTCTACGACATTCCTCTGCTACATCAGCAGTCTTCTTTCCTTCCGTAGAGATGGCAGGGTGCACAATGAGACGGATAGTGCCTTTGTGCAGCTGCCCCTCTTGTCCGCTGGGCATCACATCCCCACTGCCAAGTATTGTGATCGGAATCAGAGCGACCTGCACAGGGCACCTTTTGTTCAACATACAGCGAGTGGAAGCTCCGACACATGCAGGGTAACGCACACACTGAAGTCAAGCCTGATTGTATGACAACTGGTATTATGAGTTCGTACTGTGCAGTTCCAGTTTCCAGAAATCACATCCACTCCGAGACACAACAGTTTTCAAGTTATCACTGTATTGTCTCGAGGGCATGCTCTTCTGATCTGCTGGTATATCTGCCGGACCCCCATCAGAGTCCAGCACGACCCCCATCAGAGTCCAGCACATCTTACTCACATCCACATTTCATATCAGTTTTTCTGCTCCACACTTACGCGTGTGAAGTGGCCCGTGTCGGAACTCGCATCACCACATAACCCTGTAGTGGAAAGGACATCTGGCAGTGTACCCAAGTGCCTGAGGGGTTACCGATTGTCAATGGACTACGACTACACTGTACCAGCGCTTAGTATTGGGTCGCAGTAAATATGGAACCATGACCAAGATGATGCTAACCGTTCAAATACATCTTTTCTTCGGGGACTCTCCCAAGACATCGGAGGCCCGTGCACGGCGCCCGCAACGCAGTGTCAGTGGCTTGCCCATGCAGGCTTTGTCTGTGGCCCACATGTTGTTCTTCTGTATTATGGCTGCGCCGCTGATCTGTGCTGCTTGTGTGAAGATGCATGGTGCATTCGCTGGATCCCTTTCAAGCTTGTGCTCTGGTAGGGTCTGCCTTGTGTGTTGCGTGTTTGATTCTGATTTGTGTTCAGTGGTTGCACGGTTACCTTCCTGGAGATTCCCCTACAGCTGTGCGCTTTGTGTGCTAGTGCGCAGCGCCACTATCGATGCAACTTTCACATCGGGGATTGATTTGATATGGGCGCAAGGACTGCATATGCATGCATAGTGTACAAAGTAATAGATGACCAAGTTGTATTCAGGTGGTATAAGCCAAGTATTCACTGGAACTGCTGTGGTTTTGATGCACTCAGGTGATATGATCATAGTATCATGCAGTAATACCCGGTAGAACTGTTGTATCGATGTACCGTAGGTTACGAAAAGGTTCGGAAGTCACGTGTCACACGCAGTGAAATCGACGAATTTGTCACGTGTCACAAGCGGCGAACTGACGAACCCATTTTCTATTTTTTCGTCAGTCACACATGCCCGAAGTAAAGAACTGGAATGTGAAATATTTCCGGCAATCACAGGTGGCCCAGAATGCGGACCTCGGATGACATCAACACAGAGCTTAAAGACACTCAACCAAGAACATTCCTGATTGTGGAATAATCCGAATATTGTGACTAGGTACTGACAAATCTGACCAAAACCTTCACAACAGGAACTACCAGGTATATTGCACCTGCAGTCTCACAGCTGCCGAATCGAGATCCATCTGTCACGCGTCACGCTCATCTCAACTGACGAGACAACAAGTGGAAAATTTCCGTCAGTCACGGGTCACGTCGTGCAGAACCGACGACTTGGAGAATGGATTATTTCGTCGGTCACGTGTCACATCCCCAAAACCACGAAACTTAAGGTGCATTTTTCCATGTCGCGCTTCCTTAGGCTGCTGAACCTTGTCGCAACCTACGGTATCTACCGTATGCCTCATGGGTGATTGGAATGCCCATGTGGCCTACTTCTCACACCCGTCTTGTGCCATCACATGAACAGCCTGCTGTGCCCAGTACTGGGTTAGGGGCGGTGAACGCGTTTGGTCGGTCCCTCCTTGACCTGTACCGTAAGAATGGATTCCGCATCCTGTCCCAACCAGTTGATCCCACACAAAACTCCGCTTCTGCCCTCCCCACGTTTGTTCGGTCACAGTGCGCAAACACTAGCGACTACATACTCGTGCGGGACACAGACTGGCCTGACACGCCTCCAAACTGCCAAGTATTTTCGGAGGATTCCCCGGAAACGCAAGGTGTGGAGCAGGGGTAGGCAAATAAGCATATATATACTTATAAGCATACCAGCTGTGGGTTCCGTACAAACCGGAAAGGTAGTGAATAGGCAGCATATATATACTTATAGGCATACCAACTGTGATGGTGGCGAAAATTACATGCTTAAAGAAAATGGTTTTGAGGCCTCCATACTGTATGTTGAAGCCATATGCATGCGCGATATTTAGCTCCGAAGCATTTTGCCGCACTGTACCAGCACCACTGTGCACAAATCTTCGTCACTGCCCTAGTTTCACCAATGTCGAGGACCAAGGATCGCCGCGGGATCCAGTACTTCTGCGCGCAGGTCATAAAGACATCTACCGTGCTGGTACTCGTTCGTGCACTTGTGCCACACGTGCTCAAATGCCACGCAAACTCGTCAAAGGACAGAAAGTGAACGTTCTGAACGGAATAATGTTAGGCATTTGATCGTGCGAAACAGCTGGTAACGGTGCATGGACGGATGTGCGGTTGTCAAAACACTCCACAAGCCTTGCAAGGGTCAATATGAGGGCAATCAGTGACTTTACCGCAACCACGATAGATATGCATATAGGTTTGCATTTTACTTGGTCTTCTGGTACGGTCGTGCACTAGGATGGCCGTCAATCATGTCCTGCAGGACTGTGTCTGTCATTTAGATGCCCGCAAGTACACACATATGCGCTTTCCAGGCTATGCAGTAACACTCGGATACTTTACGTTCTTTATCGACCTTCACTCCCCTCGTTTGGTTTCGCTATGGATTGGTATTGCTTCCAGCTGCAAGTGAAGTGCGGCACTGACATACTTACGATCGAGTGTCCTCACATCGAATACATGTCGCTTTACCTATTTGCACGAACGTTTAGGCGATTGTGGGTGCTGTGTTGAATCAAGCGCAGGCAGATTTACAGGAAGCGGGGCGAGCAGGCTGCCTAAGCCGACAGTCAGCAGTGAGGTGAAAGTCTAGATAACAAGGTTCCGTGCTTCTGATTGCTATATATCTGGCCATGTTGTGCTGCCATTCTGTACTGCTGTGTGTCAGCCGGCTGCAGCCTTCATGTGCATATGCATGTTCCCGAACCGTATGTGCATGCATCGTACCTTTTCATATCTTCTGCTCCTGATGAAACATCAATAACATGCACATTAGCAAACATAGCCTTGGTCCTAGATCGTGTCTTTGTCGTTCTAATGGTGAAATTTTCGTTTTGATCCATGAACTGACGGCTTCGCAAAATGCTTCGGAGCTGTTTAACGGGGGTCAACATACAGTACTCCATATGCTTATAGGAATATGGAAATGGAAAATGATTGAGGGGTCATATGCTTCTAAGCATATAATGAAATCAGCATATATGCTTAATGCACAATATTGACTGGTTCATCTACTGCAGGAAGGTTTCATTTCTCATCTCAGCTCGAAATGAGTATGGCGTAGCCCCTGACAATAATAAAAAACTTTTCCGTGCAGGATGAGTGCTGGCAGCAAAGCCGCAGCACATGCATAACATGCATATGGAACATTATATACTCAAGTTATCAGGTTAATATGGAATTGCGACACATGCAAGCGCTTGCAAGCGGTAGTCATATCGAACTCATGCATACGCTCATATTCAGAACACATGTGATAGAAACGCATCCTTTCCAATGACCTATGACCGCGATGTACATACTTCCCGACAAAGGAAAAGCAAGATACCAGTTCGTCGTTGCCGTGACTGTGCTGCGTCATATGTGACAAAAGGTGGATGCTTCTGGATCAGGCTGCAAGGTATGACGATGCAAGGATTACGAAGTTGCAAGGACTTGGCAACTTGTTCGTTTTCCATACTTTCATGTGTAAGTAATTACACCGGCAAGACGCGGGGGAGAGAGCTGATGCAGCAAAATCTCAGATGTGTAACTTCTGTGAATGTTCGCAGTGAATTTAGTTCACTTGGAGATGCAGCAGTACTAAAGTATGGAAAGCCCCAGATTCATGTAGACTCACGTCAACTACGGGAAAAGTGTCTGGGGGTTACAAAAGAAAATGCATAGGCATAATATGCATATAAGCGCATAATGAGCTTGCCTGTATATGCTTCGAAGCTTTCTTAGGATAATGGGCGCTACCTACCCCTGGTTTGGACTCTGACCAAGTGCCTGTGCTCCTGCCCTGCCGTCCCCCACGCCCCGCCACACACATCGATCATGTGCGATGCTGATGGATCTGCTTTCTGGCCCCGACACACGCCGTCAATTACAGCAGGCGGTAACGCAGGCATCGAGTTCGGTGCTCCCACTGCTTAAACCTCCACCTGTCGCGGCGCCGCGCCAGGCCCGCACAAACGTGGATTCCACGATGACGGCTGTTGTTGCACTCCTGATGCGGACTGCTTCATGTACGCTGGGCCACCGCACGACGGTTTCTGGAAATACTAAGCGGTGGATGTCGCCCCACGTGGCTGCCCGCTGTGAAAGGAAATTAGATGTTCCACCAACCAATTGGTTATTGATATAACTGTTCCACCGAGCAAGGGGGCACAACGTACTCCAACTTGGTAACCTCACCTGCCTCTAAAGAAAGTCGCAAGTGTACACAGGATGGCAGGTGATCCATACCTGTGCCTGGGTAGCGATCGTGAATGCCCCTTTCTTGAAAGCTCCCAGCTTTCCGTCCATGCTCCGAGTGCCTTCGGGAAAAATGACCAGGGAGGCACCGTTGTCCAGCACCTCACGCCCACGCTTCACGAAAGCCCGGAATCCTGATGCGTTTTCCCTGTCCAAGGCCATGTGCCCTGCAAAATACTTCACTCAGGCCTTGGAAAGGAGAAAGTAAAAAACATTATCTGGAGCCGACAACTACAGTGCGGGTTTACAAGATGTTGACTTGGTCAAGGACATCTTGTGCGCCACCACCAAGCAGGTTCATGCTTACAAGTGCACTGTCATAAATGATGCTGCACTGTCGATGCAGCAGCTGCGAACATTCGTAGGAACAGGATGCTTTTAGACGCTGCCAAGCTACGCAAGCTAACCCGTACACCAGCGGGACATGCATGTGGTCGTAGTACACATCTGTCGAATCATGAGGATGATGCTCAGCAAGATGCGGTTCACAGCCTGCTCATTCTGAGGCAATGCGGATGGAAGGTGCTCGAACTGCCTTAGGCTTTGCTAGCTGGGATTCTACTAAAACTTGGCACTTATGGATTTCTTCGCTGGAGTGTTAGTTTATTCCCTTTAGCGTCTATTTATTTTGGCCCAATGTGGCAAGAGCAACAGCTCTTCTTGCACTGGCAGCGCAAGTCTCTCCAGGACGTCATTCAACAACATTCTTTTTTGCTGCTGCTGCATTTCCAGCTTCAGTTGAAACAAAGCTAGGCCCACATGGTGTGCAGCGTCGATCAACCACTGTGATCCAGTGACTGCACCGTTCCCTCCTTGAGCTGCACCACCAGGAAAGCCGGGTGCAGCTTCGTGTGCAAGCAAAGATACAGCCAACAAACCCGTCGAGCCAACACAGCCACCTCCTCCGCGTCATCGCCCACGTGCCACTGATCCACACAAGGCTCTCGCAGATTCCATACATTATGATCTGGCACCTGGCAGCATCACGAAGGCTGCTAGACGCCCTGAAGCCGAGCCCCTCGCGACCATCAACGCAGAATCTCTGCAACAGCTATCTGCACTACACCCCCACTCGCCCCCACCCAATGTACCCGCCCCGAAGCTCCACCCTCGCTCCTCACCCACAACAGTCTGTAGAAAGTAATGAAGCTGAGCATAACACAGCGCCTCAGGCATCATGCATCCAATACATATACGTACATAGAACTTCTTTTCGGTTCCGTGTCATGGAATCTGACGAGGACGCACAGCAGCCTCCCAAGAAGCTGAAAAAGAGGGCGTAGGCACGACTTGCAGCTCAGCAGAGCCAGATCAGTGCTGCACCGAAGAAGGGCACAACTCTGCAGCCCAGTCAGCTTAAAAAGGTCACATATCGCGGTTCCAGCAGAGGTGAGCGATAGTTCTGCCGGTAGTATGTATGCATTTGTGTAGGGCGAAATCTACCAACAGTTTTTCTGAATAGTTTGAACTGATACATGTACACTTTTCACAGGCAGCAGTCAGGAATCGTCGCCAGCGCCAAAACGACGGAGCATACGTCCCACAGTTGATAATTTCCGCCATGGTTATGAATCAGTGCACCGGGGAATGCACGGTGCAGCTGGCGACGGCGACTTGCGTGCATCTGACTCTGACAAGGAACATGTCAAAAGTTGTGCAGACCTGTCTGCCGGCAGGCATTTGTTAACTGACGACGGGTCATTATCGTATGCGCGGGTCGATGTCGAGATGGTAGTTTTGTCGGCCTGGCAGCAGATGATGCTGACCGGGAACGAAGGAAACAGGACCCCAGACAACGAGGCATGCTTGTGTCGAGACTTATTGCAGTCCCACCTCAGCCGAGGCTAGAGAGCTGGTTCCGCGTGAGGTGTGCTGCTTTGACTAAATTAATTATCATACGCTTTTCAAATTGATTTCATCCGCACAAATACTGCCTTAACTTGATTGAATAATAGACTTGGGGAAAAGTAGTAGTACCGGGCAGAAAACCTAGTCGGCCGCAGTTGTTGACCAAGTATCCTGGAAAGACCACCGCTATATCTAAGCTACAAGATGCGGGGTTGCGGGCAGACCTTGGTGACGTGGATCCACCCCGTGTGTCAACCAATGATGCAGCTGGCATGTTCTGGAAAGCATGTCTTTCATACACGCAATACGAGGTGGTGTCAACTACTATCAACGCTTCCTTGCCAGAAACCATGAAGTATGTTCATGGTGGGGTTCTTCCACATGCAAGAACACAACACAAGGCCATGGAGAAGTATGGCTTCAAGCACGAATACGATTGTTTGGATGTTTCTCGTGTGGGGTGGCCGGATGATAGCTCTGTACTTGGCGGATCCCAGATAGTTATTGACCTCACTAATCCAGACGAAGACAGCGAAGAATCACAGCGCTGTGAACTTAACCAGGTTGTCATGGTTAGGAATGCTATGGACAACCTTGTAAGATAATAGTTGTCCAAAACTCGTGAGTCGTTCCCTTCCTGTTGGCAGGCAATTGTAGAGGGAGGTGAACTGAATCTTGTTCTACAATAACACAACACTGGTCAGTCTAGGCATACACAACAACGTAGGCCTGCCAAACTATGTGTCTTGAAGCCGATACTGCCGTGTTTATCTTCGGCTAAGCAGTCCTACATGTTTGGATTGTTATTGTTCAGAATGACTGGCACAGAAAAGTATCCTCTGTTGGCTGCAGTGCATGGCAGGGTTTTCGCAGATGATGGTAGCTGCCTGCGGTCGTCTGTGCCTGTTTGCAGCATGAACCACCTATCACAATTCAGGTCATATTTCATACATGCGACGACCTGAAGTGCCTATGGATCTTCACTCGCCTGACAGAAGGCAGGTTTCCTTGCGGGTTTTGCACACGGCCCAAGGAGCAATTGCATCTTGGGCCAGGTCTGCGTAGGAGTATGCACGCTGACGATTTCCGCACATCATAGCTGTTTTAAAACCAGTTCTTGACATCGAGACACAACTGGCTGCTGTGTTGAAGCTCGAGGGTAACCAGAGATCGGCTGCCCGGGTCGAACTGAATGCCAAGAAGCGGGAGATGTCAAAGGCAGCACATGACAAACTGTCTACAGCGTGCTTCAGTCCGCTGTCTGCGCGGTGGCGAACACCGCCTGTAGCGTGCAAGAGCAGCACCGTAGATAGTCGGTGCATTGACATCTACAGCGCACTGTTCCCAACACATCCGCTGGACTGCAAGCTGCAGACGATGTGAACACCCGTTACAGGCTGCTTCAATTAAAGCAGTATGAAGTCAAGTTAGCAGTCATTACCGTCAGGAAGGAAGAGATAGATCGTTACAACGTGATGCAAGGGCTCAAAAGCAGCCTGGCGGTAGGGAGATCGGCGAGAGTCACGATTCGGATCCCAAACACAACTGTGATGTGTAAAAGTAGTTTTTCGTAAAGCAGAAAGCAGAAACGTGCAGTAGACACGTTGCAGTAAGTGAACACAGGTGAGGCGCGGTCATAAAAATCATGCAGCGCTGCTACATTCAGTGGCCTGCAAGCTAGGCATATGAGGTGTCAGCAGCAAAACATCAGCTGAGGAAGTGTGGAGTGGTTTGAATGGCTGTGCGCTGTGCATGAAGCCTAAATCCCCGTAACGCACGGACATCAGAGTGTGCTATTTGAGGCTCTGAGCTGGAAGCAATCTGCCACAGCCAGCAGAATCAGTGATATGGGCTAGTACATGCACTTGGGAGTGCAGCACCGGCGATCGCCGTAGCCTGCTCTGAGTTTTGTGTCTCGTATAAACGCAAGAGAGCAGATGCACTGTGTAGCTACATACTGCATAGTGCCCCGTACAGACTTTTAACTTGCATAAACTGTATGCTAGAATGTCAAATGCAAACGTAGCATGTGTCCACATGCGCGGCTGGGCGCTCAGATGTGCGAACAGAGGGTAAGCACGGAACAGCAGTGAAGTTCAGAATTTCATTACAAGTGCACTGACCCCCATCAACCGAACAGCTTATGGTATCACAATTCCATTCTGACGTTTGTCTGGCTTTTCAACGGTATGCTTTGTGTGGTGTGCGGTGATCGGCGCGCAAAACTGCTTCCGGACAGGCGAACGTTGGCTGTGAATGTGGCTTCTGGTGCTGAAAGGAGCAGAGTACGCTCCGGTGTAGCCCGCAATGCAGGAGCATCCCGGAACGACAGCGCCCGCGGGCCCAGATTAAGCATCTCAGACGACCCTAAGTGTATAGTAACCTTTTTAGATCCTCTGCTTCGCGAGTCATTTCACGCACTTAATTAGAAAAAATTCCCAGTTGAAGTTGTATGTACGAGCCAACTCTTGCGGCCGAAAGCTCTCATTTTGAAGGTTGTATATGAGATCGGCGTTACTTTTCGTCTGTTTGCCGTGTCGGGTATCGCGCCAAAGAGCTGTTCAGGCTGTATGTGGGCATGAATGTGGCAGAACATGTACGAACTGATAGTATAAAGCGATACGAACATTCATGACGTTACATAGTACCTTTGTGGGTTGGCCGTGTGGCTGTTGGTCCGTGCTGTGGCTCACAGTGGCGAGTGGGTTGGCCCTATGTGATTATTCCCCTCGCTTCTGTTGCAGGCTTCCTGGAACAACTGAGCACGACCAAGCGGTGTCGTCAACAGCTAACATATCTTATATTAGTATTCTTTAGCTTCCTGATACATCAAAATGCCCATTCTCGATCTCACCCGCTACAGAGCATGCCCAGGACAACAGCTGAACCTGCCCGGAGCGCGCATACTGCGAAGCACACACGAAACATAAGTGATATGACAACTTAACTGACATCTTAAACTGCTCTTCGAAATATCACTTACAATGTGTGCGCTGTGCATGCACCTGACGCCTTCAGCACATGGAAAGTGTTGCAACAGCGCTGAAAGCACAGTTTAACGCGAAGCGAACCATCGTGGCACTACAGAGTACCTATGTTTAGAGGCTGTGCACCTGTTAGTGCCTGGTGTGGCATTGTGGCTGGTGCAGCCTGAGTCCGAGCCAAGTATCCACATGGAGGATATGAACAGAATCGTTATATCCAGAGCGCAGTACCAAGCTTGGTTGAAAGATGTAGGTGGCACGCCAGCAGCCAAGCAGCACAGGGCACAGGATAAACGGCGACGACAAGCAGCCCAAGTCTCCGAAGCAGCTCCGGATGCAGAATTGCGAGACCACGCGCCCTTAGAAGCTCTCAGCAATGCAACAAGAGCTTACTCGCCTGTCTCCGTGGCCAGTGACAGATCAGGCATCCCAGGTGTGAATTTGACCATGCACAAGGTCCAGCTTGCGTGACCATTCATGGCCATGTGTGTCCCCTGCATCCCCTAACAATATGAAATTAATTGTCACAAGTAGTTGAGCACAGTACCTTTCTGTCTACCCTCCCCATTTTGATCCGGTTTTCAAAAGATGGCACAGTGGAACCTCAAAGTTGTCGGCTTTCTCCGAGAAATGCTTTGACACCTTGCCACAGCAACCCCTGACCCCTGATCACCCTGAAATCTTAAAGTGGCATAGAGTTTAGTATGAACTTGGTATTTGCATGTCTTTGGCACTGATTTGACTTCACCTTCGAACTTTTCACTATCTAGGTACTCTATATCAGTGCGTTTCCAGTTATACTGACCTGGATATTCATGATTTGTTAGGACTACAATGCATTGTGCAAACCATTTTTGAACCTCTGAGGCCAGAAAGTTACTAACACAGATGTTGTGAACTGCAGGGTTGGGGGTGGATGACTGCAGTGAGGGTGATGACCTGGTGGGTGCACCTGAGGATGAAGGGGAAACACAGCAAGATGCAGCACAACAAGGGCCAGACTCTGGTACGTGGCATACGAGGAGCTTGGAGTTCTGTGTCCAGGTATAACTGTTCGGTGCTCTGGCATGCGTTTTGTGGCCAGCAGGTGGTTTTTCTTGATTCGGTGTAAATAAAAAAACCAAAAAAGCGTAAACGATGCCGCGATGGCTTTGTGTTTGAGGGTAGCCTGCGCAGCCCCTCGACCTCTGCCACCTCTGAACATCTAAAGTGGTTAGGACGTATGTTGTCTCTTTGTGGTGAGCCATCGAGGGATGTCTTCTGCGGCCAGCAGGCGGGTTTTCTTGATTCAGTGGATATATTCTAACCCTACCATGTTTTGCTGCAGAACAGCCGTTCTGAATGGTGGCACCTGCGGAGGAAGACCCCGAACCGGGCGCCGCCGAGCCACTCCTCCTCTACTATGATGCAGCTAGCGTCGTGGACTACCTGGACGCCTTCTGGCCCAGGGGTGGCGTAGGGACTCCCGATGCGCAGCGTGGCTGGGGCATGACGGATAGGTTTCCCACGGCAAGGATGGCGGCCTCTGGGCTGCCTGTAGCCAGGCACTTCAATGGTACGAACATGCATGCTTATCACACACATGTCCAATAAATATTATCTAGTAAGCGTAGATTTTTATATCGCATGCCGTATGCTGTTGCAGGTTGTTATGGGTGATGTAAAAGTACATGTCCACAGTCGGCATCTGTCTGCCTGTCTAATAAACAATGTTGGTTTCATAAGCTGCGGTGTACTGTTGCATGAATTTGCAGGTTGTTGCTGTTCTCTTGCAAGTGTGTTTACGTACATGTCCACAGTCATATGGCGCCTTGGAACTTGAGCACAAGGCGGTAAATACTGTTTAAATACTGTTTCTGAAATATGTGAGTTGAACATGTTGAGCGACTGAGATATGCGAGTGAATGTAAATATGAATGTCAATGTTCATATGTGTGTAAGTCTGAATCTGCGAGTGCTGCATCTGTGAGTGAATAGGTGCATAACCAGATGAATGTATACATGCCACAGGAACAAACACAGCACTGACCTCGGACTCCTGCAGACACGAGGAGGTACGGGACACAAGCCAGGACAGAAGTCAAGGGCCTCAGCCTCAATAACAAGAGCACCAAGAGTCTCACATTCACCATCCACATGCACGAAAGTCTTTTGTGAAGGCATTGTTGAATGTGCGATGCAACACACCGAACATATGTGCTGTTTTTGCCACAGGGTCAACACTTTTTGCCTGAAACTGCTGTTTCCACCAATCGTGACGTTATCATCAGCAGAGCACGAGATTGCCCGGATAGCACTTGAAAGATATAGGAATGAATTGTATCGAAGCGGTCGCATGGTCTGCTGATGGTAATCTGCTCAACGATCGGCGCACTTGTGCAGCACCAGTTGCAGCACGTCGTATCACGTGACATCGGTACAAACGCGAGTTATGCCAACAACACTTGTTATACGTTGATAAGTCACGAACAAAGTAAATTATGACAGTGTGTATTATCAACAGAGCTATGACTCCCGTTTCCTTTTGTAATGACACGTAGCAAACATTGGGGCGAATGGTGTACAAGATGACGTGTCGTATCGGCATCCATATCCAACGCACATGGTATCTGTTCGGACCGACACAAAACAAGCACAAGTTGGCTACCTAACTAGAAACAACGTGTTGTACTGATTGTTTAGAGCTGCCAGGCAAGCGAAACTGTTCAGTATTGACCATATGGCACTGTTTTGACACCCCTGGGGCAAAAACAGCACATATGCTGTAGAAATACTACACTCGCAGAAGACCTCGAAAATTCTGCCAACATGTACTCATGCAAAGTGTGCTTATACCCATGTTCACACAAGAAGCTCACCTGTCAGCCACATGGCCCAACCAATGAATGGAATCCTGAAGACACTGCGCTTGGATACAAACTTGAAATCTTTCCCCAGGCGAAAAAGACTGAAAATATCCTGCACACACCAAGGTGAAGGTTGCAGACAGCAGAACACAGCGGAGTGGAGACATACACCAAAATCCAGCTTACTCATCTAATCTAATTAGAAGACTCTCGGCCGCGGTTTCAGCGAAAACGATCCGCCCGTCGCAGAGATCCAAAAAATTAGCACACAAACACGCCCACACAATCCAGCACACAGCCCCACCCCATCCGACACCCCACACACTCGCGAAAAACACCAGCCCACCCCCTCACCCACCATAACCGTCCCCCACACCCTACCCCGCCCAAACGGCCCAATCATCACATATACATGTTGATTAGACGAGTACAAACGTGAGGAAAGGGAGCTTGGAAACGTGCGCTGTGCGCCCCGGTGTGGCCGTTGCGGCTGTGTGCTGCAGATGTGTCTTGGAATGTTGGATTTGCAGAGACACACAACAGCTGGAATATGTCTCTGGATTTTCAACGGTATGATTTGTGTGGTGTGTGTTGATCGGCGCGCAAAACGGCTTCCAGACAGGCGAACGTTAGCAGTGAATGAGTTTGCTGGTGCTGAAAGGAACAGAGTGCGCTCCTTTGTGCGCGGTACTGCAGGAGCATCCCGGAACGACAGCGCCCGCCGGCCCGGAATAAGAGTCTCAGACGACACTAAGTGTGTAATAACCTTTTTAGATCCTCTGCTTCGAGAGTCATTTGACAAGCACTTAATTAGAAAAAACTCCGAGACAAAGTTGTATGTACGAGCCAACTCTTGCGGCCAAACGTTCACATTTTGAAGGTTGTATATGAGATGGGCGTTAATTTTCGTCCGTTTGGCGTGTCGGGTATCGCGCCAACGGGCTGTGCAGTCTGTATGTGGACATGAATGTGCCAGAACATGGACAAACTAGGAGTACAAAGCGATACGAACAATCATGACACTACATAGTACCTTCGTGGGTTGGCCCTATCTGATTATTCCCCTCACTTCTCTTGCAGGCTTCCTGGAACAACTGAGCACGACTACGCCCTTGCGCCGGTAGTGAAACTATCTTATATCGGTACTATTTAGCTTCCTGACATATCAATCTGCCCAATCTCGATCTCACCCGCTACGGAGCCTGCCCAGGATCTGCCCGGAGTGCAGATACAGCGAAGCGCACACGAAACATAAGTAGCATGATATAACAGAACGAATTAGCGTGAGAAGCGACTTCTGGAACTACAGTCGACAGTCTGATAGATCAGACGTGTTTTAGCAGATACTTCGCAGATATTTTAACGGATAATTAAATACTGATGATTCCCATGTGCTCTGGGCTTGCAGGGGCCACTCGAGGAAGTTGCCCGCGACTTACCTGAGGTGAGAGTGGTGGCATATCTTGATGACGTGTATCTGCAAGGCCCCCGGGCAGACGTGGGGAACGCGTTTCG
>JAUMHD010028831.1:0-29335 GCA_032359135.1 Ulvella scutata
AACCGTCGTTCACGGGTGCTTAGACCTACCCTGCTTCGCACAGTACGTACATCTGGATCGTCAACGCAGAGGTTTGTACCGGGGAAGGATAATAGCCCAGTGCACCATTCCACGCGAGCTTCCAGGAAACAACTTATATTATCCCACAGATGGTCAAGATCTATGTTTAGACGTGTGATTCGCGAGCGCATGGTGTGTTCGTGCCAATGTGCATTTCCGGGGCAGACACGTCACAGTTGCACACGTGCAGTAAGGCACAAACGAACATCAACAGTGCATTCAAAGCATTGAAGCGTGCACAGGCTGGAAAAAGTGTCCTGTCTGTGATTCTTGCGCTGGCGTTGCATGCGATGACGAGCCAATCGTCATATGCATCCTATAGTCTTGGCAAATACACAACATGCACAGCCTAAAGTGCAAAAAAAAGCGGAAGCTTTTCTTTGAAAAGCCTCCGCTTTTTTTTGCACAATAAGAGGCTGAGTCGCGCGAAGCCTTGTCTGCTATAGGAAGTAATGTCCGGGTCCCATCAAATTTCACCGCCTTCGCATGCTGGTGTAGGCACACATACATCCATATTCACACAGGCAAGCTGAGACTATCTAAATGCTGTTGCCCGCGTATATAGAACTTCCATGAACCGCGCGCGCTCCAGAACTTCAGCAGGTGTACTGGACATCCGGTTGATCACGTCCAATGTCGACCTATCTACCTACAACCACGTTACCAGCCACAAGATTGAGATGTGTTCGTTACGCTGCTGGGAAGAGTAGGCAGCGCATGCCTTGTAACGCCCTCAGCGCTGCTCGTGGGAACATCACCTACCCATGTCCTGTTGTCGAAGGCGCACAGTTATCCAGCCCACTTCCAAGTGACGAAATGGTGTTCTACACTCATGTTTTGTGCCCGTTCGCAGAGAGAGTGTGGCTCTGTATTCTGCAGCACAAGATCCAGCACACACTGGCACGCCCTTACACTCCACCTGCCTGCATCTTCTGCCTATAGCGCAGCTGCACCGATATTGCATTGAAATATGCCGCCATGTTCAATTTCTTTCAAGTCATCCCTTGCTTGTTCTCGTCTGTGCTGTGCCTCAGCAGCTATGCCACAGCACAGTATATAATCAGCCTTTCGGCATTGTTCTGGATCCGTGCAGTTCGAGGTACAACGGATAACAACAAGTGACTGAAGTTCTTGTGTTGCTCAGGTTCACATCGATTTATCCTGCAAGCCCCGATGGTTTTCAACACAACATAATCCTCGAGGCCTTGTCCCCTGCATACACCAACACAATAGGATCCGCACAGAGTCAGCGGATCTCTGCAAGTATGCGTCTCAATCCTCTTGCATACTTTGCTTCTATCACATGATGCTGGGAAGTGTATGCTGATACTGATCATCGCAGTGTTGTTGCCGTGCCACTCGGTGGTGTGTTGCATGCTTTGTTCTGCTTACGTGTTCTTGCTCAGGCGTTTTACCTTCTTGTAAGCCGGGAGGAAACCATTTAGACGTGCTTACACTTCCCGTGACTCCGAGCCTGTTGAATCAATTGCTAGAAGAGTGCAGTCCACCAGCCTGCAAGTGTGTTGCTACAAGTTGCTTCAGCAATGAGAGGGTGAATGGCTACATGCTCATGGGATTGACCTTCAACTCGGCCACGGCCCGCTACCGTTACACTGCTTTTATTCGAGGTCCCGGCTTCAAAACCCAGCGCCCTCTCGTGTTTGGCCCGAATTTGTGCGGAAGGGTTTCTGAAGGGTTTCTGGTTGCACCCCTTAACGACTTGCAAGCATGAATTCCGTCACCACAGCACCGAGCCCGAAACTAGTATGGCGCAGTTCCCGAATGTTAATTCGGTTACACAGTTATCTCACCATTGTGTTTTCCCCTATCATTAAAACGCACCTTTTTTAAACGATTCCTTCACATGAGATTGTCTCTCAACTTAGATATTAAAAACTCAGAAGCTACCACGCCCAGGCCTATGCAGGTGGATCGAATCGAACTGGGGGGGATCGCCAGAACCGAAAGCTACCGGCTCTGCCCACAGCATCATTCAACGAGCACCAAGCATAACATACGCTTGTCTAGAAGCCATCGCAGCAGACACCCAAACTCATTGGGCAGTAGGGAAGAACGCAAATTCAACCCAGATTGCGGGCTTCACCCAAGCTTGCTATGAAATCGCAAACGCCATCGAGCAAGCTGCTGGCTCAACGCAGCAGAAGCAAGCTGAAGATAAAACACAGGAACCACATATGGTTCCTATATTTGTCGGTGGAGGAGAGCCGTGTGTCGCAGACTTTATCGTGTGGCCGTTTATATCTCGGGCTTTGCTTTGTCTTCGGGAGCTTACGGGCCCGAATGCTATGCAAAGAAGCTCACTGTTGAATGCGGGGCACCAGAAGACCTTTGAGGCGTGGGTGGATAGCATGAGGCGGCATCACGTGGTGCAGATGACTGCTCCAGAAGAAGAGCGTTTACTTGAGGCTTGGAGGAGAACTGGAAGGTTAGATTGGTTTGATTACGAGACTGCTGGTGCGGGGCAGCTGCACCCTCAATTGATTGAGCGGTGAGAAAAAAGGACATTCTTTCACTAGAGCAAAGAAATAGAGAGATGGTATTTCAGAGGCAAAAGTTTTTGAACCGTGACCGTGGGGACTGCAGGAGAGGCCGAAACAGATGCCCACAGCTTGCAGAAGGTCAGTTCATGAGTGGTTCATAAGTCAAGAATGCTTGGCTAGCACCGTTCCTCATAGTGATGTTCTGCCGTTACAATCAATTGGGTGTTTCGTAGATTGATGGAACCTCAATTGAAACCAGAGAAACTGGAGGATGTTTCATAGTATACGGATGTACCTCAGCCATGTTCCCCACACGGGTGGCAAGGTAGACTGGTTATACTCCTATACACGCAGCTCCGCTGCACGCTTCTTCAAAGCACTGCTTCGAGATCATACTCCTGCCAACTGCTTTTAAAGACAGTATGCTGTTGCAAGTCTATGCGTTTCAAGTGCATATCTCTAGCAGCGGATCTTGTGTTCATTGCGGTTCTGTCCTTAGCACATCGGACAGTTCAACAATTTTACGATGCACCCAGGAACACGAAACCTTTTCTTATCAACTGGTATAGATGTAGGATGCTTTCAAGAACCCGCAAGCAACTTCGAGTCACTGCACCGTGAAAAGAATGCTTCCAAGTATCAAATCAGCATCGGGGTATCCAGCACGCCTAGCCCCGCACTCACCCCCCCCTCATTAGACTCTATCGGCTTAGTGCGCATCAGAAATCCCGAGCTCTCATTCAGAACTGTTTCATTCTCCACTCGCAAGAACGCGCCAAAGACGCCGAACTCCGACACGGTTTCCTCGTAGCTACAAACTCCCTTCCTTACAAGAGGTGTGTGGTGGCGCACAGGCGGTTTGATACGTTGCATCAGCACATGCGATGACAGAGCTGCTCCTTGGGTTTGCAATGCATGCACTAGATCCTCCCCTGCAAAATTCACACGAATAAAGTTCCGGCCACATGTTTTTTCCCAATACAAACATTTCCCCTATTTTCACGTATAAAAATGAAGGTGGTCGGGTAGCATGCCATACGCAGGAAGCACTTCTATACTACATTATGTCCGCACCTTGAAACCAGGTAGATTTGTACTGAAAAGAGGAGGGGATGGTAGCGATGAGGAACTGATGATGCAAGCACACGAGAGATACAGCTAAAAAAGAAAATAAATTAGCTAAGGATCCTTAAGGAAAGGGTTCATGCCTATTTACTACCTTGCAGGTTTGTAGCTTCACAGTTTCCTTAAGGAAAGGAGAAAGTATAAATATGTCAGCGAAATACTTGAACGTATTCGTTTTGGGAGGGCGCGTTCCATGTAACAATTGATGACTATCTGCGGTGAGCACCACAGAAGTTGTTCATCTTGACTGACAGTGGCTGACAAGTTTTCAGTAACGATACCCCTGTTAGGTTGTGTGATAATACCAAAAGCACCCGACCCAGGAACGATGGTCGTATTCTACAACTAGGACCGATGATGTACCTGGCATAGTAGTAGATTCAACCAGAACTGCAACGTCTGATGCGCACCATAGAGGTTGTTACCTCCACCTTTTCTCTGTGGCTTCAACACAAAGTCGTGAGGGGAGGCGATGGCCTGCTGGATGACATGTTAGGTTCTGTGCTACTACCAAAAGCGCCCGATCGGTGAGGATCGTATTCTACCACTAGGTGCGATGATGTCACTGATATAGTAGATTCCCCTACTATCGTAACATGACAGCCTGCATTGCCTCTTTGCAGGGGCCGACTAGGCAGCACATGCCACGACCGAAGCAACTTCTTACAGTTGGGCAAAAAAGCTGCGATGTTTGCAATGAGACGAAGAAGAAATGGGCATGCATGCGCACCATAGAGGTTGTTACCTCCACCTTCTCTCTGTGGCTTCAACACAAAGTCGTGAGGGGAGGCGATGGCCTGTTGAATGACAGCCTGCGTTGCCTCTGCCGAGGGATCGTCGAGGCTCCAGAGCCCCGCAAAGCAACTCCTGAGGGCTTCCAGGTGGCTTGGGGGCTCCACAAACATCTCCAGCTGCCCTGCACCGCCGCACCATGACCTCTCAGTGTTCATACGCCGCAGCACCATGATCTCTCAGAGTTCATACGCCGCAGCACCATCATCTCTCAGAGTTCATACGCCGCAGCACCATCATCTCTCAGAGTTCATACGCCGCAGCACCATCATCTCTCAGAGTTCATACGCCGCAGCACCATGATCTCTCAGTGTTCATACGCCGCCGCACCATGATCTCTCACTGTTCATACGCTGATGAAAAATACAATAAACTAGCTAATCGGGAACCACGCCATACCCAAGATGGGCTTCGGCCTCAACTATTGGGGTTGCTGAGGCTGAAGCCCTTCTTGGGTATGGAACGTGGTTCCCGATTAGTTCTATTTTTGTTTTATTCGTTGCTATTTCCAAACAATCTGCCAAAGTTTTTAAAACACCAACACCAAGCATCGATAATTAAACTAGTGCATTAAACTAGTGCATAGTAGCCGTCAGATAAGCGTTATGGGAAACAGTGGTGACAATGGTTGCAGCTTAGGGAAGCTTGATTCTGGTTGCTGGTTGTTTACTTCCTATTGCCATGTTAGGAATTTTCCATTCCATGCTATGGAGTTAAGCCTGTAACTTTACAGTACTTCCTATTGCCATGTCGATGTAATCTGGCTCTGCGAAAGTGAGCACCAACTTGCACAGATCATGCGCTGTGCTGATCTCGTGCAGCTTGCTTTCTGATTTGACAGCCGTGAAACATATGTCAGGTTGACACATGTGTGATGGCTACGATGGTTGCGATGGTTGTCACATGTACGAACGTCTTCTTCGCGTACTTCCTAGAATGGGCGGAGGGTGAGGGGGGGTGGAGATGGCAAGCTAGGGTTTCCTAGATCTGAGCAGGAAAGCACAACGTACACTACTAAGAAAGGCAGTATCTGAGTTGTGCCCTGACTCGTGGTCGTGGCATTGTGTTTCATCACTACTATCGCAGTTTGGCTAAGAGTGCTGGGAAAGACTTTCATGATGGCGCTGTTGTACCATTCGAGTGAAGTGGTGGATGTTTTGTGTTAGTTGATTTTGGCTATTTGGGTTCATGCCTTTTTACTACCTTTCCGGTTTGTAAGGGAACCCACTAAGGAAGGCATCAAGAAAGTGCTTGAGGAGCGTGGAATACATGTCAGAACGGGACTGTGGTGACGGGGGGGAGGGGGGGAGGGGCAGAGTGGCTGCTCAACAGTGAAATCTGTTTGACAAAGAAGAACACCGACGTGATACGGGGGGACATTTCAAACGTTCAGCACCCCCCCCCCCCACCTTCTGGTAGAGATTTTAAAACGCATCGGCAGAGTGGCTGAGGGGGTGCGCACCAGGGGCAGCGAGGTCTTGCTGGATCTTCTTGGCGCCCACCAGCTGGTATGCCACCGAGGGGCAGCCCACCGCTGTGCAGCTCTCCATCGCCTCCCTGGCCTCCCACTCGGCAGCACCCCTGTAGTCACTTGGCGTGTAGCCTGCGCGCAGGTAGAATATCGACACAACCTTCCCCTCCAGCCTGCACCGCCCACACACGGTTTGTTTGCTAGCATACATGAAAATATACCTGCCAGCATGCATGCCAATTTACCTGCCACCAGCATGCATGGCAACGTGCCCGCTAACCTGCATGACAATTCACTTGCCAGCATGTATAGAAAACATTTCTTCTTCATAAGAAAGTGCCCGCCAGCATGCCACCACACTCTCGCATGCATGCAGACTCACCAGCGCAGCTACCACACTCTCGCATGCACGCAGACTCACCAGCGCAGCCACCACACTCTCGCATGCATGCAAACTCACCAGCGCAGCCACCACACTCTCGCATGCATGTAAACTCACCAGCGCAGCCACCACACTCTCGCATGCATGCAAACTCACCAGCGCGGCCACCACCCTCTCGCATGCATGCAGATTCACCAGCACAGGCACCACGCTCATCCACATCCTCGTCCTCAGACTCTCCTGCAGCCTCGCCAACATCTCACTCCAATGTGCACACAAATAGATGACTCACTCTGAGACACTTGTGTCAGTGCGCAAATTCATGTTTCAGAGTGAGACATGAATTTGCGTCCTGAGACAAGTCATTTCCTTCAGCACGCAGCCCAGTCTCACCCCCTGACTGACACCCAATCTCCCCCACAACATAGTCTCACCCAATCACTCCCAATCTCCCCCGCAACACACTCTCGCCCAGTGTCGTCCTCTGACTCTCGTCCAACCCCCCCCACAACAAATCCTCGTCCAGTCTCTCCCAATCTCCCCCAAAACAAACTCTCGCCCAGTGCGTGGGGGGGGGGGCAGCTCAGCTGTGCCCAGCCTCAACTTGAAATGTCATACCAAGGCTACAGTGCTCGTCCTCTGCCACCAGCCCAATCTCCCCCACAACATAGTCTCGCCCAATCACTCTCCCTCCCGCAAACTGTTGGAGTTCCTCAATCCTATACAGACTCTTCCGGAAACCCTTTAGGGGTTTTTAATGATCATACATTCCTACATAGCTTCCAGATTACCGTACATGGCGAATACCTTCGACGTGAAGCGTGTCACACGACCTTGAGATGTTGGGGATGCCACGCTTCAAAATGGCGCAGACGTCGAGGTACCCCGCGAAATTTTTTTTGGTCATGCATTGCACTGACAGCAAACGTCGAAGTGTCCCAGGATGAATGCATGTGTCACGCATCATACAGTCTTCACATGTCGAAGTGCCCCCAGGGAGGTGAACTTTGTCACGATTGTTATTTACAACCTGTTCTTCAGGGATGCATCTGCTACATTTCTTCACAGAACTGCTGCTGCAGCGCATCCCGTACATGTCACACCCACCCAAAACGTCGAAGTTCACGCAAACAAATGCTGTCACTCCTCGTACGCACTGAAAACGTCGAACTGGCTCGGAAAGAGGTATTTTGTCACGCATCGAATCACCTGAAATGTCTATGTCGCCCCCAAAAATTTTGCTGTCACGCTCGAAAATCAGCTAAAACGTCGGAAATTTTACAAGAGCTTTCCTGTCACACGCAGCTGAACTTTCGAAGGTATTCACCATGTACGGTAGTTTTTTTTGTAACACATTCCCTTTAAGGGTCCTCAGCAGCAGAATATCTGAGTTAGCGTGTGCACTGAGCGTCGTACGATCTTTGTGTTATTGAGTTGTGTTATTCAGCACTCAGGGGTCAGTCTGTGGATGCGTGGCGTAGGTGGCGACACCACACCTCATGTGTCCAGAGGTGGCATCAGTCTCCCCCTCCTCGGCAACCTCACTCAGCGTTTTTCTGATCACAGAGATGCGCCCAATATCCCAGAGTTGATCCTGCAGACATTGTGCCGTTGAGTGGAAGCCCAACTTTTGATCCTGCGGACTTTCCTACGTACCTGAATTCCACCCTCTTTTCATATGTAACATACTATTCGATGATATTCTCTACTTACGATCGTGCGTGGCTACCGGTGCACAAAAGAGAGCCCGGGTCTCTATACTCGCAATCTCAGCTCACAAACTTACATCTTTGTGGCACATTACGTGGCTAACGTATTGTGTGTACCGCAGTGGTGGTCTTTTCGTTCTCCTTGATTTTGAGTACTTGTATTTTTAGGTTTCGGCCAAGTAACTACCTGCCCGGTTTTTAAATCTTTGTGTGTACGTAAGTAACTGCATCATGTGCACTGATGCCTGACTTAATACTGTTTCTTATGACATTAGATATACTAGTATTAAATACGGTTTTGCGAGGATCAATATAATTGGCTTTTTGCCTTTTCATTGACTTTCCGGATTACAACACACCGGGGTTTTCAGACCGAAAACAGAAACCTGAATAAACGTTTCACTTTACACATGCCAGGAGAAGATATGGCAAGGCCTTCGCAAAGTGCAGAGTTGTAGCAAGAGAGTGCTGTGGTGAAGCTCCGTCGAGCTGCGTGTAACGCACCTGTAGCCACAGCTGGTCAAACACGTTCCACTCCTTCGGCTGCACGACCATAACCACCACAGCGTCGCAAGTTTGCAATGCATGCATGCTGCAGAATGCTGAGTGAGCCTTTGCGAGGCCCTCCACAAGCCCTCCCAGAGAGTCTCGCGAGGGAAATTGTGCAGGAACATCTAGAGTTGCTTCGCTCTGATGCGACTTAACAGCAATCTGAGGGTACCTGTACTTCAATAGCAGGTGTGATGTTGTGATGCAACAGTTGATTTTGGCTATTTGGGTTCATGCCTATTTACTACCTTTCTGGTTTGTAAAATAGTAGGCGTTCTGTTGTGATGTAACTCGCATGCTTTTACGAATCGGAAAGGTAGTGAACAGGCATGTTATCGCAGATTGGCTAAGAGTGCTGGGAAAGACTTTCATGATGGTGCTGTTGTGCCATTCGAGTGAAGTGGTGGATGTTTTGCGTTAGTTGATTTTGGCTATTTGGGTTACTGCCTATTTACTACCTTTCCGGTTTGCAAGGGCTTTTGAACAGGCATGAACCCAACTATCAAAAATTCTACTTCAGACCATGGAGAGCGTCAAAGAAGAGCAGGAGGGGCGCAATCGCACAACAAAGCTTTCTTAGACAAAGAGGCGGGAACTTGTAAAGTAAAGGTTTCTGGGGTACTGCTACGATTCTGGGCGCATCTACTATATCAGTGACATCATCGCTCCTAGTGCTAGAATACGATCATACCCGATGGGGCGCTTTTGGTATGAGTACAGAACCTGACACACACTCTTGCAAGGCTGTCTGATACAATCATCGAGGAAGACTGAACAGCTCCCTCGCCTTTTACAAACAGGAAAGGTAGAAAATAGGCATGCATCCAAATAGCCAAAATCACCTAACACAAAACATCCACCACTTCAGTCGAATGGCACAACAGCACCATCTCTCACCTACGCTGTTGAGCGTAGTAGATAGAGTTCTCGTTCCCAACAGAACAACATGGATCACATCATCATGCATGCGTGTATATCACATCCCAATTGGCAGAACAAGGGGTGCACTTGCAAACGAAACGGTTGTGCAGTTCGTTCAGACATGCATGCATGCGTGCATATCACATCACAAATGGCACAACAAATACAAGAAAATAAATTATTCGGGGAATACGACATACTAAATTTGACAACAAGGGACGCACTTGCCAACCAAACGGCTATGCAGTTCGTTCAGACGTGTGCTCAAAGCGCCGCATCCTACTGCGATAGTGTTCAGCTCCACCTGTAGAAGCCTTCCGGAAGGTTCGTCCAGCATGTAGTCAGACCGATGCAATCCTAGAGTTATAGGACTCCCATGCCTCTGCCTCGCCACCTCCGTTCTTTGCAGCACTTCCAGCAGGCGCCGTGTGAAAGAGTCGCTTTGGAAAGTCACTGCGAGGGTGCGTTTTAGATACTCGTGATCTAAACTCACGTTGTGGATAAGGTTGGAGAAAAGTGGCATGAGGGCCTCGGCAGTGTGGAATTGCTTTGCAGGGAACGTGGTGGGGGAGAGGGCGAATGGCGCGTGTATTGTGTTCGCGTCTCGTACACCGGTACCGCGCCCGATGACCTGCACTTCAAGTAAGGCTTGTACAAAACCTCAGGCAACCTGTTGAACATAGCTTGTCTACTGTAACCACTGGAAATCTGAGCTCTATGTTGAACACAACTGCCCAGAGTGCTCGAGACAACTACTGATTTTGCGGGCCTCGCCTCCAAAACTTGACTAGTGTATTTAACCGAGACGTACCCCATGAGCAGATCCTGGTCTTTGTTTCGGGCCGGGTGCACCAACATGGTTCAAGAGCGCAGATGGGTTCGATTGTGATGGGTTTGGATATGAAACAACTGCAGAATTTGTTGCGCAGGATAGATAAGACTCCTAATTTGGCAAAACGTATCTGTATCGATATGGTGTGTAAAGATATCGACATGGTGTGTAAAGAAATGCTCTGAGAATTCTCTGGTATGATTTGGTGTAAGGAAGTGCTCTGGAAATGCTCAGCAGTGAACGGTGTGGGGGAGAGGGTGAAAGGCGTGTGTATTGTGTTTCTTGCGCGTACGACGGTGCCGCGCCCGATGACGAGTTCTCAACCAAGGAAAACGAAAGCTAATCGGGAACCATGCCATAACCAAGAAGGGTTAAAGAGACGCTGTTGTTGCCAAGGACTATAATCCTGCAGCTGCATATCAAAACAGTACTATACAGCGATCGGTGTTACACAACCATAGCATGCCACATCCTAGTGGCCACCGCGTGGTGCAGTGTAGGGGGGATACACCCTGAACCAGCCTCCCCCCCCCCCGAAAGGGGACTGGTTCAAGGGCTGACTCCGCAGTTGCTTATCCACGGGAGAGACCGTGTAATGGGGGGGGGGTGGCGGGGGGGGGCACCCTTAACAAGCCCCCCCCCCCCCCCCCCCGGAAAGGAATCTGGTGCAAGGCCTGCTTTGGCGGTTGGTCACCCACGGGAGATGCAGTGTAAGGGTGGGGAGGGGGGGCCGGCAACCTGAACCAGCCCCCCCCCACCCGAAGAGGACTGGTGTGCAAGGCCTGATTCGGCATTTGCTCACCCACGGGAGACCTTCCACAGCAGAAAGTGGATACAGTGTAGCTCTCATGCTCATGTTTCGGACAGACTGAGAGCTGTATTAGGCTTGCTGTTGCCTCTGCGTCCCCTCCGACTGCTTCTGTTTCTTCTGGTGCAGTTTTGGCTGGGGCGCCCTTATTTTGCTGGGGCAGCCCTAGGTGGCGGCCCCTCTGCCTCCGCTCTGAGGGTAGCCCAGTTCTTCGGTGGTCGGCGTGACCCCTTATGTTATTCTTACATGAATTAATGCATGCATGTGCATCATGCATATGTGTCTTTGCTACATGCATGGATGTATACATTCACGATGTGTACACTCAAAGGAACATTATAGCATTGGTTCGGCAGTACAAAGTCCACAATGGTGTTGACTTTATTAAACGAACACCTGGATGTTATCAGGAAGGAATTATGTGACTGTAGACGGTGTTTTGTTGCAAAACAATTTCGGACCAGAAAGATAACATTTACAAAATGTTTGTGCGGGACCATGTCGTAACCACGATACACTGGCCAGCGTCAACGCACCAGACCGTGCAAGTAGCACCACGCTATCGCCTCATCTACAATGCCGTCCAAAGAAACCTTGCTGAATGTTTTGAAAACCTTCTCTGCGTCCTGTGGGATTAATCCATTCGTCCTAGGAGTCCGCTGCTGTGACATTCTGTCCCAAGGGCGTGCTCGGACCTGCAGCGTTTTTCGAATCGGTGCACTCCCTAGACAAGACCCACTTGAGCGGTCAAAGAAACTAGGTATGAGGAGCATGTACGTATATCTTTAGCTTTCCGAATGTCCCAGGATGGGATGTGCGTGGCTGCCTGTACGGATACCACGTTTGAACGAATTCGAAGCGTCTGGTACCACTGCACCCTTCAGACCGATATGCGAACGAAAACCAGTCTGCAGACGAACAGTACAGCTAGTAGACCATAATCTTGTTTATATACCAACTCGTGGTCTGTCGAAAGAAAGAGGATGCATGGATAGCAGATAAAGAATGCCGTGTATACACTACGTAGTGCTCATGCAGCGCATGCAGTACTCGTGGCAACACTGGCAGGATCACAACTTCACTGAACACTCAATAGAACATCATTGTGGGACCTCAATGCAAGCTCAATATACGTTGAGCAATCGTTGCGGATATATCAGCTTGCCCCACAAATCGAGGGCCATATGGAAGCTAACATTGAGGAACATAGATGAAGCATACTGAGGATTCATTGCACTCCACATTTTCAGTTTGCATCGCTCACAATTAACACACTATTGCGCACTCATTGACCAATACATTGAGCATCCTGATCAGACCATTGTGACGGCCTCTGGTTTGTATTTTGGTCCTGACACGGGCACAGGAAGGACCTTGACGCTACCACTTAACCGAATGCGGAGGTATCACACGTACAGGCTGTTCTTGAACATACGTACAGGACTCTGGTGACATATTGCACTACATGTATACGAAACTGTCTGCAAGGAAAAGGAGACAACGTTCACTTCAAGATACATAATGATGGTACATGGTACATGTACTTGCATCTACGAATTCATGCACCAACGCATTCGTGTTTGCTGGAGGTCTGATACCTGCAGCTGGTTATAGCGGTGATCTGGCGATTGTATGCCTCTCCCGTACTATCTTAGGTCCCACGAAGGGCACGAAAAGGACCTCAAATTATTTGGTATCCGACTGTGGAGTTCTCGCAAGCACAGGCTGCTGTTGGACTCAAGTAGAAGCTGCAGCTGATGCAACAATTGTTGGTAAACGCTACATTCGAGACTGTCTGCAAGGTACCAAAGACAGCCTTCACTTCAACAAACATAAGCATCGTGTGAAGTACATGTACTGGGACCTAGGCGTTCACTGTCCAACGGTTTGTGTTTCAGCATGTTTGCCGGGGCATCTTGATCATGCATCTTGCAAGCCTCTGCCAATTGGCAGCATGTGATGTAGCATGCCGAACATTCAGTTCCAGCATTCTCTCAAGCGCTCTGTACCAACTACGCAATACTAAGTTGAAGAAACCTCCTTGTGTTTGGAAAGATAGGCGAAGAAGTTGACAAGCAGAGCGATCAGGGCGACCACAGTCAGAGTAGCATGCTATAGCATGCTTCTCTCACTGATACTTCATGAAGCTGCATTCAGCAAAAAGTACGCAGTCTAAAAGAAGACTAAATGAAGGCACGCAGCTTTGAGACAGAAACCGGTCCGGATAGTATTTCCATCCTCACTTCGCTTCGAAACTTGAAGCCTGTTCACAGAGCAGGACTGTAAGAACAATGCTGGGTCAGAGCACTTCAGGAACTTTGAACAAACAACCAGCCACATTAAGAAACATGTCACAATTACAGCTGCAGCACCAACAAAATACAGGATTCCATTGCTCGAAGCAAGTTGCTAGAACATTCTTGTCCCACCCCTTCGGAGGTGCTGCGGCCGACGACCTTTTTGGGTACGGCGTGGGTAAAGCATGGTTCCTGAAAAATCATATTGTTTCTTCAAGGTCAACACATTGCATCATCTGCCACTGGTAAACAAGGCCATATCCTTCGATGTTGGTGCGCTTGGTGTCTTTTGTGACACAGTATGCGGTATCTCAAGAGATGCAGTGTGCACCTTTCATGGTTTCTAGGACTCTTTCTTCCTTGCACAGCTCCGTGTGATGTATGGGGGCATGGCCACACCGGTCCTGCCTCAACTTCATGTCCTTGCATTCTTTGGCATGTGCTGAGCTCGATGGCACATAGTATGGAGTGATGCTCGAACATATAGGTGCTGGATAATGTGCTGAGAAAATGACACAATGATGCGGATTTGAATCGCCTATTTATGAGTTTTGTGACCACTGTGTTCAGTTTTGTGTTGGATGGTTGGATCTGCTGCAGTCCTTCAGCTACATTTGAACGGACTGCTTCAGCCATATGGTATTGTCCTCTTTTCATGAGAACCCATGGCAGGCGTAAATCGTGGCACAGTCTACGGCTGTGGCCTATATATTGTGTAGTGGGTGTGGCTTTGACTTTGGCAATCGCATCCCTGCTCCTGTTGGTCTCATCTAACTCTAGGCAGTCGAACTCTACCGTATCCATAGATAGAGGGTCTTTAGGGATGACTCGCGTCGTGAAAACCGCCGCTCCGCTCGTGATCTCTGGTGGGAAGCCTTTTCTGTTGTACGGCACCGCATGGAAGAAGAACGAAACGGCGCAACTTGTCCAGCAGGCTGTGACCGCGGGATTCCGTTTTATTGATACTGCGTGCCAGCCAAAGCATTACAATGAGGCAGGTGTCGGGGCAGGCTGGACTGCTGCAGCCAAGGAGTTGGGCTTGTCCAGGACCGATCTGTACCTCCAGACCAAGTATACGCCATACCGAGGTCAAGATCCACAACGAGTTCCTTATGACGAGACTGCGTCGTTCGAAGATCAAGTTCAGCAGTCTCTACAAGTGTCCCTTTCCAATCTACAGACAGATTACCTGGACTCGTTAGTGCTGCACTCACCGCTACCAACCTTTGACGAGACATTACGTGTGTGGCGCAAGATGGAGAGCTTCGTAGACAGCGGGCAAGTACGCCGTCTGGGTATTTCAAACTGTTATGATCCCAGCCTGTTCCAGAGAGTGTACACAGATGCCCGCATCAAGCCTTCAGTGCTCCAGAATAGGTTTTACGCTGATTCGGGCTTCGATACAGAACTGAGGAGGTTCTGCAAGGAGCATAACGTGTGGTATCAGTCCTTCTGGACTCTTTCTGCTAACAGAGCTGCACTGTCTCTTCCCTCAGTGAAGGCTCTGGCAGAGTCCAAGAACCTGACGCCTCAGACGCTGATGTACGCTTTCATCATGTCCTGGGACTACGGCACTCCCCTCAGCGGCACAACAAGTGTGCAGCACATGAAGGAGGATGTAGCTGTCATGGAGAGAATGCAGAATGGCGAGGCAGTCTTTGAGACTGAGACTGAGCTGCGGCAGTTTGCTCAGATCCTAGGAATGCCAGATTTATAGACCAGTAGTCACCAGATTTGGGCCCAGTCTTTGAGACAGCGAGCGAACTGCGGGCTTTCGTTCAGATTCTACGAAATGCTGTGATGCGCTGTGTTTACACCACATTGCAAACACTGTCCAGTGCTCTCAGGATATTCAAGTGTTTCGATGATCAGGGCTGTTAAGGAATTTGTTAGTTGGCAGAGAATTAAAGTTGGATGGAAAGAGAAATAGACAGAGGTTGCATGCCTGCAAATACATATGTACGGAATTCACTAGTCACACGAAAAAACGTTAGGTCTTGGTATCGAGCTTTTGGTTTCGAATCCTGGTCTGCCAGACACAGTCCAGGTACTTTGTTCGACATTCTGAGCCAGGTGCGCAAAGCGTGTCTGGTGGTTTACCCTTGGACGAGCTCCATCAATTTGTTCCATTTGTACGTCAATGTTGTTGCTCTACCCTCACTCTCTTCATTGGGGTTGCCGATGTTGACCGAGTGACACCTGGGTGATGCAATATGATGATTGAACATGCCAGACCACTATGTCACGGGACATACCTGGAACACAGTCATATGTCTGAATGTAAATATGTTTTAGTAAGATTTTTTCAATTCAGTTGTTTTGGTGTCCTGTGTTTCAAGTGTTTCGTATTGTGTGTGGACTTGGCAGGGGCTCGGCACGAAAGGTGCTCGAACCACAACCAGCATCCATGTAACGCCTACCAAACAGTATACACACACCTGCGCAGCAACAAATGCGCTTTGTGTCAAATGCGCTTTGTGACATCAGCTGACAAACGTGCAGCGATGAACATAGGTCAGTCTTGCATTCAAGCCGCATCGAAAGCGAAAATGTCAAGTTCAAACAAACAATTCCAAATTTCAACCAAAAAGCAGAGTCAAGTCTTAATCGAACTCAAGCGTGCTGGAAATAGCAACAAGGCAGCGCCGACTTCTGCATGACTTCATAGCAAGTCAAATTCAATGCATTCCCTTGCCAAATCCATCCATACGATAACAGTGGCGCTGCTACTTAAGCTGTGAAGTTCACAGCAGGCTTGGCGCGATTCTGACACGCAGCCAAGGGGCACCCCACTGTTGCGCGGCACGACATGCTCCACCTGTGGCCACCTGCAGCAGCAGCTCAACTGCACCTGGCGATGACTGCGGGACAATACAACTCCAACACCGGACTCATTTAGCTACTGAGTGACCCGATTAACGACTCGCCGGTGTTGAACTCCACCTGCATGAATGGTACGGTGGTTGGCCTTTTCACTGTTTGGAACTAGGTTATGAATTCGGCGGTTTCTGCGGAGTTGACAGCACTCCCAAAACGGTAGAGACTTTCTATGCACTGCATCGCTTTCACTGGTTTCATGTAGCAGAGCATGTCCTCCTCTGCACACTGCTTGTGTGTTTACACATCGCATCTGCACTCACTCATTAAGGGGCATTGTCTGTGTCTGATACAGTGAGATCAGAAAGCAGACTGGGACAGGCAAGGCTACTGCCGCCACGAGCATACAATGATGGTTGTTCACACTTGTGGCAGCTTGTGGGAACAAAGACCTGGGCACATGATGCAGCCTTCTCCGGGAAGCCGCGTCCATGAATGCATGCTTGGTGGTGCTGGACTAGCAGGAAAGGGTTCGCCGCAGGCGGGGTGCATAAGAAGATGCGCCTCAAACGCAATCCAGGACTGGTGTTGTGATGTATTGGATGCAGTGTCCCCTGGTGTCCAGCAAGAACATGCCACATTGACCAAGCAGATAGCTGGCTAACGCAAAGATATGTATCAGCTGAGCAGACCACGCAGCACGTGCCAGGGCCCTACACAGCATTCCCGCGGCCAATCAATATTAGGAAGATTCAATTGTCAATGATGCATTGCGGGAAAGCTGGGACCTCAGAGCTTTGGAACCCTCTGCCGTAATATCATTATGCATTAGGCCCAGGTGCTGCAGGGATGTGAGGGTGGCAAGATGGGGCCCCAGAGCTCTGGCACCCACCATCGTAAAGAATCCAGTAGTGAATGATAGAAGCAAGTACGCTGAGGTCCACGCACACTTTGTGCGTGAACGCGTCGAGCGGTGAGAGATTGCTGTACGAGAGGTATCTACTGATGATATGGTTGCTGATTGCATGACAAAGAGCTTGACTCCTCAGAAGCATTTGCTGGCTTGTGCGATGTTGACAATTGAATGAACCAACCTCAATGGGGAGTGTTGTGAATGCATGACATGGGGGGCCTAGCCACATAGTGGCTAGGGTGGGCACCATGCTCATAGTGTGTTGATGTTGTTCCATTGGTCTTAGGACTTTATAGCGTCAGTGCTTCCAGCACTGAGCTGAACTGTAAGTGTGTCTATTAATACACACCGCCTCGTGTTGAGGCTGTTCCATAAAATACAACTTCCATTGTGCCAGATAGGTGCCGACCTCATCTCCCTACAACGGCTGCATCCGAATGAGCCGCCTATCCTTGCCCCCACGCCCACCGACCCTTTTCCGTGCGGGCGTGTAGCTGTACTGTTGTGCTGCTGGCAGGGATCCAGTGAAGGGTTTACTGCATCATACTGCTGACATTTAGTACCATGATGTTGCCCTTGTGTGTCTAGGTAGTGTTACATCATGCGTCACTAGCCTTTGCTCGTTACCTTGCTCAGTAAAATCGTTGCAATTTCATTGTCCGGCACCTGTCGATGTGATCACAACATTCGAATCAAAATCAATATGGGACAGTGTCCCAATCATAAAATTATCTTCTCTCCAAGACCAAGGTTTCTTTGTCAGGCTTTCACTGGATGGTGGAGCTCGCGAAGATGCAGAAATGGCTCGAATGGGCAAGTCTACAGTGTTCGATTTATACAGTGTGCAAGTTCGCCTGTGTTCGAATTCTACAGTGTTCAAAATCTTCAGTGTAAGAACCTCGTATATTTCAAACTGTCAAGCATTATTCCGAACCGCACGAATATCATCGACACTAGTCGTGATTTAGCCTATTAATGGCAGCCACTGCGACTGTCAAGCATTCACCATACTGACCAGACGCTTGTTGCACCTCTGGTACTCGTCTGGCTGTCCAGAAGTAACAGTACGTCTGGGTAACAGGCGCTGGCTGGGGATCCATGGCTCCTGCACCTGTGGATCAGCAACGCGATCAAACGAGTGGCTCAATGAAACTATCTCCTGGCTCGAACAAGCCAGCAGTGGTGGTGTTGGATGACACTCAGAGCCTCGATAGCATCTTGAAAAGCGACAGGTGTGCAGCCCAGTTCATGTCCTTGGCAGCGCTATCACGCAACCTCAACAAACAAATATCCAACAGGTCGTTTGTACACCACCATGTACAGTGTATGTTGAAGAAGTGATAGGACCACCGAGCCATGTTGCACACGTATGTCATAATCCAAGCTTACACGAAATCCCCTCAACTCGTAGCGGAAAACAAATATATTCGTTGACAATTGACACGATTTGTGTACAGTTCCTGCCAATCCGTTATATGGAGACGTGCTGCGCTGTGCTGTTACTACCAGACCTCTCCGCTCTGTTCATGTCGCCATCTTGCTGTATATACATGCGCTTGCAACATGTTGCAAGCGTATATGCTGCCAGCGTTATCGTCCATCTTTTTTTCACCTTGATGCCACCTTTGTGGTCTCCAAAACCCGCTTTCGCTGCCAAACACGCTACAGTGCAGTTCGTCAGTAGTGAACTTGTGTGTTGCGACACATACGTGCACGAGTTCACCTAGAAGCAAGTGTCCACTATCAAAGCCAATTCATGAGCATTTAATCACAAACTCAGCGTTTAAGCAGCGATGAGAACATACTAGAGGTAGAAAGCGCTCGGGAACTTGGCCGTTGCATGTTTCAGGAATTCGTTGCTACATCGCTTGGTAACCATGAATACAGCTTGCCCCGAACTGCATACCATTCTCTCGCTGTAGTTATAAGTGTACGTTTCACATGCATGCAGCATTTTCATGAAGCTTTGACCTGCTCCGTTCATTATTCGTGATCTTTCAGGCTCTGGACCTGATCATGAAACTCTAGCCCAACATATTCTTGATAGCATGAAACAAAGACAGCGAACCCAGCAAGCCATTCTTCATTGCTGCTGTCTAGTACACATTATTAAAGATAGCTACTCCGATGCTTGTGGAGCAATTCATGATCCGTATTGTATTCAGCGAGTGTCGCCATGTACAAGCTGTATAGTACAACTGGCCGTGATGATACCATATGACCGATACCAGTGTTTCTTCATCACCATACGTGTACACTCTTCTCCGCCATGTAACCAAAACATATTCTTCTTCCATTTCTACGAACTGATGTCGAAAAGTTGAGCAAATGTTATGAACAACGCATGTAAGACCTTGTGTGTGTATTCACATAATTGCCTTGACAACGACTGATTCATGTAGGTATAGCAAAAACTCCTTTGGATGATCACCTGTCACCACATTTCCCAATCAGAAACCAGCCAACATACCATGAACATATGAATGAGAAGGAAATATCTAGGATTGATTGTCATGTATGCGCTACAAAGTCAATGTAGATCCAGGCTGGCACCTTCCACACTGTGTACTTCACAACACATCTGTAGCCAACATTATGCATGACTGCAGAGTCGTAGTGCTTGGACGCAGCACGTGCCCCTTCTGTAGCGAAGTCGATCGTGCTCTCACCGACCGACTTTCAGGCGGCGACCGCCAGCATGTGTACTACCGTTTGGACAAGCTTAGCAACGGAGCTGATGTGCACAAGGAGCTGAAGGCCAAGACCAACCAGACCAGCGTGCCTTATGTGTTTGTCAACGGCAACCTTGTCGGTGGCTGCACGAACGTGTTTGCTGGAGACTACAACGGAAAGCTGTCTGGAATCTTACAGGGGCTCCCCGAAAAGGCAGCTGCTGTAGATCTCAGCGCACCGAGCACGTATGTTTTGGCTATGAAATGCCAACCTCTGCAACGACCCATGCATCCCGCATCGCCAGCTTCCGTGAGTGAACTCCGAACCATTCCTGTCCTTCTTGTTTGTGTCCTCAGTTTTGAAAAAAGCACCAAATGATTATGAGCACATGCCTGCAGGCAGCCAGGTGCACTGTTCCTGTTTCCAAACACCGTGGACCAACGCGTGGTGCGCGCCACCGGCGCACTGGTATCGTTCACGTCCCTCTCCATCGCTTTTCTCGGAATGTTCGAGGCAACCAACGATGCTGCCAAGTGGATGCCTTGGGACTTTTCATCGACTTCGTGCTGCGCTTCTTCGCAGGAGCCAATGCATCAGTGATTGGGTCATTCACTGCGGTATGTGAAACCTCTTCATCCTGTTTTACACCTGGACGATTGCCTTCTCAGCAGCGTATGCTCTGGGTAACAATTGGGGATATCGACACGGCCGCTTAGCAGAGCGCTTAAACCAGGCAGAATGTGAAATGGAACCGCAATTACGATCAGAATGCTGCATTAAATCATTCATACAGCAGAGCAGTATCTCTTATTGGCCCCTACGGGGTGGATTTGGAGCATTCTGGGTAACATACAAGCATGCACGCCACATGTATACCAAAGATTAATACTCCGAGAAACTGATGAAAGGTGTTGGACTCATGAAGATATTTTCCTATCGTCCAGGGCTCGACTCTTTCAGATTCTCCAGTAACGCGAGAATTTCAAAGAGTCCTGAGCAGGGTTCTTTTACAAGCCGCAGGGTTCTACAACCCGGCGGGTTTCACGGGAAATATTTCAGATAGGCTGTCAAGTTTTATCAATTTACAAACGGACCCCTGTTGGACTGTGTAAGAAGCAAGTTCCCCGGGTCAGCTCCAGCTCTTTTTAACCAATTTGTAAAACACCATTGGTCCTGACACCAGACATGACGAGTTCACTGCGCGATACCGTGCACTTCCCGGGCATCGCCGAAGCCTTTGCGCGTTCTTACTGTCTACTTACATATGTATGGGTACTGCGGGATGTTGCGCTAAGAGGACGCGAGTGGATCTACAAACCAGTATGAGCGGAATTTAGCAGGACCACATACACGTGCACATAGCCACGCCCACCATGAAACATGCAGCTAGCGACTCACCCAAACACACTGATAATGCAAATTCCTTGAGAACGCGATTCTTGAGCTAATTCAGCACGTACTCTTGGCGCATTTTCGCTGCCCGGTGTCAGGGCCTGTCCGGGATACGGGTCAATATGAGATAATCACCTGTGTTTTTTCATCTGTTATGTCACACCGAGAATAGTCGCAAAAATTCGGTATTAAACAAGTATGTACAGATGAATCTCTGATCCACGAAATGAGAAAGATCAGGTTGTAATTGATCTCAGTAGCCTTCATGCCAAATGCAAGCATGCACGTGGGCAAAAAAGTGAATTCTAGCAGCAGGATTCCAAGTTGTTGATTCAAAGAAGGGTGCACATTTATGCAGATGCTGGTGGGTATTGGTGAGCGCCTGTTCAGCACTAGAGCCAGGTTTAGGTCTGGTGTTCCGAAACAGTTTGCGCAGTTTGTGGGCGTCCTATTCTCCGGCCTTGGTGCTCTGTTTCTCTTGCTTGACAATGGTACGTCTACCTTAGCATCTCTTCATGTCTTGACAGTCTGGATTCAAACCGAGTGTTCTTCATTTTCGAAGCGTTGAATTCATGCTTGCAGTTTGGTGAAAACTGCGTCAACGGGAACTGAAACATGAGGCGCGTTGTATGCTCGTCGTTGGCTTGGACAGTGACCGGTGCATGAACGTGTGAGATGTTTTGCGACCTTGTTACCAGTCTGTACATGCCAACATAATGTCCTTTTACAGGCTTTGTATGTGCGATCTCACACGACTCAATTCACTTCCTCCAGCTCAGACCGTGAGTGCAGCCCTATTATGCATGTAAAATGTGCACATCTCCAGAGATTATGTTTCACTCAGATGTCCAACATACATAACGTGCATGTAGGTAAAGTGACGAACTGGTTGGCATTCGCCTGGCTTGCCGGCCTCGCAGGAGCTGCTGCATTGGAGGGGTTCCTGAACTTCTGCTTGGGTTGCGTATTCTTTGGATACGGCGTCCGCTTCGGCATATTCTCTCCTCTGCTCTACAACATCCATGTATGCGAAGTCAGCGACACTGAATTTACGTGGGAGGACTGGAACAAGCCTCGTACCCATCCTACGATTCCTGAAACTGTCACGATGTGTGTCACCGCCAGCTGTAGTGTGGTCATGATCCCTGCTCACACGAGTTGTCCTTCGTTCCCGGAGAAGAACCTTGAAATATGTAATGTCGCTTCAGGACTCATCCAACGCGTGGAACAGAATCAAAGATTGACCTGCGCTTCAAAGAGAAGTCGGATGATATGAGGCGCGAAGAACATGACTTCGTGCGCTACTTCCATGCGGGATACTGGGCTGCTGCACTCTCCATATCCGCGATAGCATTCGTTTTCCATCTCTCCAGCACTATTGAACGTGAGCGGTCCGTTTTGAACATGCCAAGTCGCAAAATGTCTCCTATGGTCTGGCAGATACTTGCGATCATTGCTGGCGTCTGCTGGATCTACTCGTTCATCCTCCAAGCTGCAAGGTACGTGAATCTTTGCAGGCATACTATACCGCCATATGTGCTTGAAGACTCCCATTAAAAAAACGGCGACGTTGGCAACAATAACACAAAACCTCGAGTTTAAACCAAAATTAAGCATTTTGACATTTTCTAAGTCGCACTGACAGCCTGGATACAAATTTCGCAGCAGGATTGACATCAGGCGCCTGCACCGAAAACAAAGGTACATGCAGGCTGGTGATGTTCCCAAGGAAGGTGTACAAGGAGTGGACATGTCCCATCCGATGCAACTCATTTGTTTTCCCAACAATCTGCCTCCTGATCTTCGTGCACTTCGCAGCAGATCCATCCGGCGCAGATTCCCGTGGCCTCGCCAAAGCTCTCTTCTGGATGGCAGCACCGCTGCAGCTCTTTGTCTGCACGCGCATCCTTTCCCAATGGATGTACTACCTTCGTCACGATGACCATGTGTCGGTGCTGTGGCTAGCTGTGCCCCTGTGCAACGTATTCGCAGCCACCGCATACGCTGCTGTATACCCGTCAAGCGTTGTTGAGGGAAGTGCAGCGCAGCTCTGGATGGGTTTCGCAGTCCTGCTGTTCATGGCGTTGTATCCCGTAGCGCTGTACCGAGCGATCATGGGCCACAATCAGGTCATGGAGGATCGTGCCACGCACTGGATGCTCGCAGCAGCACCTGCTGCGCTTGCGGTAGGCTGGAACTCACTGTATGCTGTTGACGGGTTGACGATGCCTTTCGTGAGCCTGTACTTTGGCGGCCTTATGCTTCTTGCCAGTTTGATCTACGGCATATACCCGATGAGGTATGCTTCAGTAAATCACTGCTTGGATATGCTTCATCGTCAGATATGCTTCAGTAAATAACTGGTTTGGGCTTAAATGCACGCAGCAGTTGCATGTTCGCAGAGGAACAGGATGGGCAACGTCACTCAGTAGACACCCAATACACTGTTTCTACAGACCGGAAAGGTAGAAAATAGGCATGGACCCAAATAGCCAAAATCAACTAACACAAAACATCCACCACTTCACTCGAATGGCACAACAGCACCATCACGAAAGTCTTTCCCAGCACCCAATGCATTTGAGCACCCAAAAACCTAGAGTTTGGTTGGCGTCTATTTCTTCAATGGTGTTTCAAAAGATCTTTGACAGATTCATAGGTTCTAGCTGCCAGCTTTCACAAGTCTGACGGCAAAGTGTTGGTAGGAATCTTCATGGTCGTGCAGGTTCCATTGCCGAGGAAGGTTCCACATGGGTCTCTGGGCTGTAGCTTTCACGTTATCTGCGCTCGCACTTTGCGCCGTCATCTTCGACGCTGCTGTCATGACCAGCGCGTCTGATGTCATGCGCATCATTCTCATTGCTGCAGCCTGCCTCGCGAACTGGATATGCCTTGCCCACTTCGTGCGTGACGTGTTCACGCGCAAGGTGTTCACTGCGGACAAGATGCCTGCCCCATTGCTGTTCTTCAAGTTGTCACACGAGGCTGCCAGGTGTGTCCTGTCCAAGTATCTCCCCTGTCGTCGGAATATAGCCTGTCTCGCACACACATCCGGAAATTACGAAACCAAACCAGCTACGCGACTCATGCCTGAACCATATATTGTTGAGTTGCACATCAGGTGGAAACGTGTTACCCCTATCAGGCACATCTCATTATATCAACGCTACGTAATGGCTCACTCACTGAGATCAACGCCTGTACACATTCCTCTTACTTAACAGCCGGACCACTGACTTAGCCTTTTTGCTGATGCACAGAGCGCCTCTGTAGTACTTGCAGAATATTTTCACAGCATTTCCTCGCTCCCATCACTCACCCAGCATAGTCTACGAAAGAACGTCCTCACCTGCTACCAACAGGACTGCAAGGGACAACTACTAATTTGAAGTTCCATGTCATACAAACCACATCCGTTGTCTTGTGTTCTGGATGGTTTGACTGCAGCACTCATTCCTGCTTTGAAATCGTTGCATGAATGCAGGGGCATCATGTCCAAGATGCACATCGCGATGGATGCCGCCAGCGTTCAAAACTTTGAGTCTGCGCGAGGTCTGTTGCGGCTCTGGGACGTGCGTTTCTATGTGTGTGTGTGCTACTTGGTTGGGAAGTTCACTTTACAAATTTGGTTTTCAAATTTTGCCTCAAAGCCATGGTAAGTTTCTCATTCCACCTGGTGGTTCTTGTGTTACAGCTCCCACTCCATGCGAACGCAACAATTATTGCATGCTGTCATAATGTGCCTTACTGGGGCCCCGCTGCCAGACTCCAGGCTCATGTGAAGTGTCCATATGTCCTGTGCAGTTGGTGCTGGGAACTGCTTGGCCCTATTACCGTTTTGTAGAAGTAAAGCGAATATACTTTCATGGGAAGTCTTGCCTGTTTCCTTGTTTCCATGCGTTTCATTTTTGGATCCCTCCTTAGAAGGATCCTGACGGGTTCCGATTGTAGTCATTACGTCAGATTGAAATGAGCCAAGTCAAAGTTCTTGCCATTCAGGACTACGAGTTCTTCACCCGTGTACATATGCTGCACGAGGATGAAGTCATCTTCAACAAGGCTGATGAATGGATCCCCCACCACTCCGATCCGTTCGCAGAGGTGCGAGACACTCATTGATATCCAAGTCTCGCATGTAGGCAGTGCAGCTGTGCCAGTTCAAGTTCTCGTGTCAACGAACTGCTAGTTCATATGTGACATAACTACCTGAAAGTATGCATGTCGACAACGTGTCGATTCAGATAGGCTAGAGCACCTTGTATAGATACCGGCAGGTGCCAATAGGCAGATATATATGCTTATAACCATATCGAATGTGATGATGGCGAGAACATGTGCTAAAAGAGAATACCTTTGAGGCCTCCGTATCATTATATGCATATGGAAAAAGAAAATGGTTGGGGGCTGGTATGCCTCTGAGAATACACTGAAATCTGCATGCATGCATAATACCAGATGATTATCGAGGATCTACGGCAAGCTGTGCTTAGTTTACGAATATTCAATATTGTTTTGAGCTGCAAAAACCGGACAATGTCGTTTGTAGGTGAAAGTATAAAACGCTATATAGTTCTTTTTCTAAACATCTAGGCATACGTGATACGTTCTATCCTTCTATGAACGAAAGGAAACAGTGATGATGGCGTGCGGAATGGTAGGAAAAATAACAGTACGTTATGGTAGAATACTTGGTGTTATCGTTCTGCTTTGTGGGGCGTGTGGGACGGAGCCGCCGAACTTGAGCGGAACTCACTCGCGTGGACGTTGTGGATGTAGTTTTGCGGACCAAGACTGCGAGTGAAGACGAGTATGAGCGTGAGCATATATGTGTATAAGATGGTGATAAATTCAAGTCAACTCCGCACAGTATAGGCGGGGGTGCGCACCAGAGACTCTATTTTGCTATTGTTTTGGTTTGTGATTATTGATGAAGGTATTGCATACGATACCAGAATCTGAATATCACCCAGATGTCGTTTCGAAAACGATGTTTACTTCTTATCACGAAGTGACGGCAAGACGGTTATAGATTGAACATCCATCTGTCACTATATGTTCGTATGAAGCTGCAAGGGTTATATAATCTGTTCAAGTTTCCATACTTGGATGTTCAAGTTCTTTGAATGTGCATGATGTTTGTATTCTCTTGGATATGCACCATAAATAAAGAATAGAACGCGACAGATCTGTGTTCATGTTGATGCAGACGCACGTCAGATTCGGAATGTCTGAGGGGGGGGGGGGGGGTGAACAAGGATATGAAAAGGCTTTACATGCTGATAGACATACTTATAGACATACAATGGTTTGCATGTATGTGCTTGAAACTTATATTGGATCATGGGCGCTGCTTCCCCCTGAATACCTTGCAGAGTCTCACTGAGTTTTCTTTAGACATGTTAGACATTGAGTCGTGTCAACCCCGGAAATACTTGCATGAAACATTAACAGAAAACACGTAGAACACACGTTGAACACACGTATGCAAAACAAAAGTAGAACAAACGCAATCACGTCTTCACACTGACAGGGTGCCTGGTACAACTGTGAAGGCCTCCAAGAAGATGTATCGGACTGCAAAATGTACTCTCAATAAGTCCGGAGTAGCCATACTATGCAACGGTAATTAGCTGCGGGTAGCAAACTGGCGCCATTGCAAGCATGTACCACGTCGTTGAGCCTTGTGACAACTTCTAAAATAAAATATACTATTCGTTATATCATGCTTATTAGCCAATCACCTGCGCATGCAGGAGCACGAGATGGATAAGAAGATCACAGGTGAACTGGTGCCCATCTTCTCACAGCTGCAGGCTGCTGTAGATGGCTGCAGCACCTATGCGCCCTCCCAAGAGCTGTTGGACGTGATGTCAGTCCTTGCGCCAAAGCTAAAAGCAGCTCTGGTCTTCTTTGAGAACCATCTTGTGCACGAGGAGAACCGCCTGTCTCCATGCCTCCGGAAGAACTTCAATATTCCGATGATGCGTACCACCATTCAGGACGTACGTACTCTTCACACTGACAGACATGGCGACTCTTTCAGTGACGATAGCCTACATTCATATTCTTGTCGAATGTTCTTTGTACACGTGTTGAATTCGGCTTCTCACCGCAACTACCAAAAGTTACGAGGGAGGATACAGCGAATGTCACAACTTGACCGTATTGCGCAGGGAAACGCTGCCCTCAGGTGAAGAATGGCGGCGACAACGCCACACTATACTTTTTTCATGTTGCAGATAACATTTTGTCACTGTAGCAACGCAACATCACTAAAAAATGAGACCCGCTACATATGGAACCATCACGAAGACGTTGCTAGATATTGGAACCAAGACTCTTGAAAATGCGAGGACGTGCAAAACAAAGATACAGCATGTATTTTCGGTGAAATACCATCTTTTTACAGGGGCACCTCAGTTCTGACACAATTTTACCAAATGGTTTTTGTACCCCTTCGCTCTGAACGTATTTATCGCCAACCACCTAAAAGTTTCAACAACGGTCCCTAACATTTAGCGACTGTATGTCAGTTCCTTCAACATACATAGACTTTGAGAACACGCGTCGTCGTTCAGTTTGAAACAGTCAAGCACAAATTTCATGCGAAATGGGGTTATATACATTTGGATGCATGTTCAGTTGCCGATCCCTGTAGTTTCACTATCACGTTGAAATGCAACATGAACACAGCTGATGCAGATATGGAAGGTCACTGACCGCGTGGACATGTTCCGCTTCCTTCCACTGGCGGTCAACAGCATCAGGCGCCATCCTGAGCGCATCCAGTTTGTGCGCATGTTGCTGTGGTCCATGCCACAACGCGCCACAGATTGGCACAATGCTTGCGCTTGGAATGGACACCGTTACGTGGCAACGTCTCTCAGAGGAGATTCCGGACATCAACCCACGTGGCATGTCCGGCTGGCACCGATTCTAAGCTCATGCGCTGAAGACTGTGAAGTACTCAGCATCGACATGCCATGTATACGGTGAGTGATGTAAGGGTGACATGGCCTGCGTGGTGGGGATATGTTCAACTATGCGTTTGAACATGATGTGTAGCATCCTTACGAAGGAGGAGCATATGGTGGCCGAAATTTTGAATCGTGCAGGGTGCACCTCTGCATTAAAATGAGAATGTGTGAAGCAACACTGACTTGTAAGAATGCAGTTGTAGACGTAGCATCGTTACAAGTATGTAAGCGTTCAGTATCTCACCTGTGAAGCAACACTGACTTGTAAGCATGCAGTTGTAGACGTAGCATAGGAAACTATGATTGAACATCTCCTATAAGCTAACGCTACGTTGCATACTACAGTTGAGCTACAGCGAAGTGCTAGTTGTGCACAAGGTACACCTTAGCCACATGCATGAATCTTCACACTCTCCCTTAGTACAATGCAGAGCATTTTACTACAATAACCAAAGGAAACAGAACAGCATATAAAGCATAAACTAAGCACTTCAGAACAAACTCACTCTCCCTGACTCTAAGGTCCTGGATGAATACCGAGAGAGCGGCGGTGCTCATGAAACAGTGTTGCGGCTAGAGGTTTAGTGAATACATCAGCAGTGTTGATCCTAGTAGGAACAGAAATGAACACCATCTGCTGCATCCTTACTCTCTGCCTCACATGGTGGTAAATGACATCAATATGTTTGGTTCGAGCTGCGGAAATGGGATCAGCAATCAAACAGATAGCAGCGTTATTATCACAACCTACTGGAATGCAACCTGGAGAGAGTCTAAGCTGTGTAGCAAGCTGGGAGATGTTTTGAACTTCCTTTGCAACTTCACCAGCAGCAATGTACTCGCTTTCGGCTGTGGAACGACTGACGGTGGCTTGCCTGGCTGACTTCCAAGCAACTGGACCCAACCCACACATAACCACATACCCTGTGACTGAACGCCTTGTGACAGGGCATGCTGCCCAATCAGAATCGCAAAATACGTAAACTGGGCAATCAGATGATGTGCCGCCAAGGTACATGCTACGGTCTGCAGTGCCATACAAGTACTTGATCACGTCAACAACCCTTGCAAACTTGTCTGTTGTTAGATTGTTGACAAATCTTGCAAGATATGATA
>JAUMHD010028842.1:0-29304 GCA_032359135.1 Ulvella scutata
TGGATGTTTTGTGTTCGTTGATTTTGGCTATTTGGGTTCATGCCTATTTACTACCTTTCAGGTTTGTAAATAAACTTTGTAATACTGCTTAAAACGGTCTTTGACGGTGCCACAGTACACAAGCACCAGGACGACAGAGGCCTTGGAGCAGATATATACAGGAAAATGCAGGAATTCAAAGTGTAGGTTCGCCACACATAACAGGACAGGATAGAGGAACCGGAATACACTGCAGAGTCCAGTTCAGGATACGTAAAGGTGATGCTGTTGGTTTACAACTTGCGCATGTCAGGCAACGTTGCTTGCAATCCATAGTATTGAGCAACTCTACCTCATTTCTCGCACTACCAAGACCCTACTGCTCATGCATGCCACTGAAGTTGTGGCTGGGCGCATTGTGCGCAAGCTGTTCTATACCCCGGCTCTACTTCCCCCCTCCTCGTTGACTGGCTGGTACATGAGCCATTCTATGGAGTTATACCTGTAACTTTACACACATTCTTTCCCCCCTCTTATTCTATGCTGCGCTATGCTGCTTCTGGTTTCTGATCATGGGCTGGTGCGGTCGCGGTTGCCCTCCACCAGGGATGAGAAGGTCAGCCACACTTGCTGCTCCTCCGACATCTGCCTCTGGACGTTTACATGCGGCATCATCTGCTTCAGAACGCCCAGGGCATGCTCTATACTACTATCAACACCCTGCAACATCACTGGGGCCCTCAGCGAGGAACCAGCCGCCGCAATTAATCCACTTTTCTTGCTGTTCCTGCCGGCTTCATCCACTTTTCTCGCTGTTCTGGCCTATCACCCCCGCAGCTAGCAGCACTGGCACCAAAATGATTGCGAGGAGTACTAAGCAGAACGAACTGTTACGTGCTTTATCGAGAAGTCCCAGAAGCGGAGTGAAAAGTGGGCGGAAACTAGTACTGGTTGATTCATGAGCACTGATCACCAGTGTCGATTAGATAGATAGAACAATCCTAATTATTTGGGACTATTTTCGGGTGTGTCACCTGACAAGTGAAGCGATATTGGTGATCACTGTTCATGAGTGATTCATTAATCAACGAAGATTGAAGATACAATGTGCGATACAAAACACATGCGAAACTTGAGAAACAGCACTGCAGTGATGCGCTGCAGTGCGCTACTCTACTTCCGGAAGCTTCCTGGGGGCAGTATTCTGCCATAAATGCCACACATGTGCAGATATCTGCAGATGCAGCGGGTTGCTTTCACAGCCTATCATAAGTAGTCTTGTAACACATGGGTTGGAACATGACACATCTGGTGTTGGTAGAAACGTTGATGAAACCATGGTCGCTGACCGCTGAGGCTTGTGGCACTACATGTCTCAGTGGTCAGCGGCCTTGGTTTCATCAACAACAAAAAAGCGAGTGCACACCTCATCTACCAAGTAGCCTGGCTTCCTCCTTACTAACGTCGGCAAGTCTGCATCTGCAGCACAGAAACAACGTTCAGGTGAGCGCTCTCACTTGCAACTCAATAGTCTTGTTACCGTGGTTCCCGATTAGGTTTATTTTTTCTTTTTTACAACCTGAAAAGACGATAAATGGGCAAGAATCCAAAAGCCAGAATCAAGTCACACACACACACACACACACACACACACACACACACACACACGCACACACACACACACACACACACCACTTCACTCGAATGGCATAACGGCACCATCAATCAATCGTAGCACCATCACCTGTTAGTAACTTGATTAATTAATTAATATCCAATTAGTAGTGAGCTTCGCCCCTTGTGCACGGTAACCCCTACTGTGATCGCTGTTACCCCCCCTTGCTTGGCGCACCCAAAACCAAGCACAGAAAACAAAGCAAAGAATTTAAGCACTGTGGGCAAAAAGTATGAGCACTGTGAGCAGGTTGCTCACACTCCAGATAGGAGTGTGATGCATTACACCACACAGGGCAGCTCGTGGCGCCTATGCTTGTGGCGATTTGCGGCTGCGCATACACATGTGAGGAGAATTCTGAGGCTCACCAGGAAGCAGCGCTCGCAGCTGCACCATACGCTTGACCAGCATGTCATCTTGCAGGCTCACAAGTTGGGGATGCATCCTGCATTCATGCAACATTTCAAGCAAAGTCTGCAGCGTTTTGGCATGAAACTGTCTGCAACAAGATGCACTGAATGTAATAAAATACATACTAATCGGGAACCACGCCATACCCAAGGAAGGCTTCGGCCTGAGCTCCACCGAAGGGGTGGAGTCCCACCCTGGGACAAGGACATACATCCCCGGGCCACACGGGACCACGAAGGCAAACACAGAGGCTGCAGAGAACACCGCACAATGCATGGTGCAATGACATACGACTACGATGCAAGATGCACTGCCTGTTATACAGTGCCGGTGCGCACTCGCACGATGTGCACTTGCATGCTGTGGGAACCAGTGGGCAAGCCGTGTGCGCACACACCGGGGCTTGCACACTCACTGTCTCCCACACTCTGGCACCAAGATTCAAAGGTCGCTGAACCGTCGATTTGAACTGCTGGAGTTCTGGACGCAGATCACTTGAGCGATGGCGTTCACAATGTGACATCTAGTCTGGAATCAAGTAGGGATTCCAGACTACATCTTGTAGGGATTGCAGCTCCGGACTGCCGACAGGGACCTAGAACTCCCACTAGGTGCGTGCGTAATCACTTTTACAGGGACCAAGTGCGTACTTCATGGAGCAGCACAGTACATAGCAGGGATATAGGTAAGGAATGGGGAAAGATTAGCAATGCCAGCGAAATACTTTAACGTAAATTGTTTTTTGGATTGTTACACACACTTTTTAGGATTTACACACATTATTTTTGAGGATTGTTACATGTAACAGACCATGATTTTCCGGGGTGACTACTATAGAAGTCAATTAATTTGGCTGACAGTGGTTGACAAATTTGTGTCAATAACGATACCCCTGCTACATTAACGCATGCAAAAGCATGGTGGAGTGAAGCGCATCGGGCAGCCCGGCATCGGATTGCTCCTTTGTCCAGCTCCCATATGGGAGCGTAAGGGGTGCTTCATCAGTACTTTCCGACAAGTGCAGCATATTTGTGGTGCCGCCTCCAGCCACTACCGGGCCTGATCAGGCCTGAGAGCTGCTACAGTGACCTCTGTCATGCAGGTAGTAGTTGGGTACTTGAACAGGGTTTTGGCACTGCGACAGATGTGTTTGTGTACGCATCAGTGCAGAAATCGATCATGATGACACACTTGAGCATGTTTACAGCTTCCCAGGGGCTCGGCAGGCCGCAGAATGTCATCAGACGTGCCAATGCTGCAAGAGCTTGCTCCATATGATCAAACACCTCAGCCTTCTCATCTTGTTCAGTAACAGCCAGGCCAGAGAACAGGTCTGATTGGACGCCTCTTGACGCCTCATTCTTCCAATCTTGTGTAGTCACAGCAAGGCTAGAAAACAGTTCTGATCGGGAGCCTGCTGGTGCCTCGATGTTGTGATACGCTAGACATATTTCCCTGCAGAGACTGCTCCATATGCTTGCAGCACATTCAGGGTTCTGTTCATGGAGTGCGATCAGAAGATGCATGTGTTCTGAACCGCAAGGGGGCTTGTGCAGGTGTTAACATCTTGTGCTTTCAGGTGTTGGAGTGTTGGATGTATCAAAATCGTCTCTTGTAGGAGTATAGCCAGCTGGCCTCAACCACTGGACGTCAAGCTGGCTATGTTCCAACAGGTACGCACTTGCAACCAATTTCTGCCAAACCAGGTGGCACACAACAAAGGATTCGAGTGACAAGCTACAGCAGTCGTTCTGTCGCAATGTGATGAGGACTGTCAACGTGTATGAATAAACATTCAACATGCTTATCAGTTTGAAGTGTACATGTTAGTACATCTTTAAGTAATACTTGTAACAAGAGGTTTCTTGCCTGTTAACTACCGTTCGGATTGTACAAGATGATGGACAGGATCTTTTTTGTTTCTCTTTTCCCCAGTATGCCACAGTTGCCACATGCAACTGATGAGAAGAGTCTGAAGTTAAGAATTCTGAAGATTATAGTACTGTAAACGGTCGTCGTTGATGTGAACTGTTCACGCGACTCTGCACTCAAACGCAAGACTCCAGGGCAGTCTATTCAATGGTCCACACAAGTGTACACACGTGCATGTTCCCGTATAAATGGATGGCGTACCAGCAGCTGGCGGCCAAGTGGTCCACATCATCAGAGCCTTGCAGGAAGGGCTGTATGGGAGTGCCAGTGATGCACTGTGCCAGCCTGTGTGTCTTGAAGTGCCTTACGACCCATGGAAGCGACTGCTCGCGCTCCCTGTGCAACATAACGCAGTGACATGCAACTGAAAGCTGTGGACTGCTATGTGTGAGCTGAAGTGGATGCAATTGAGATCAAGAATTGCAATTCTTCGCCTCCTACTGACCGAGAAGCATAGTCTGATATGATACCGGTCAAGCTCTCAAACAGAATTTGTTTCCATCAGTGCGTCCTGGACACACCACAAGAACGCATGCAGCAAAAATCAGTGACCACGGCTGAAAAATATGCAGTCACACCTGGGGCTACTGTACACCGTCGCCGCCACAGACCGGCGTTCAGAAGAATTATTTTTCTGTTTCAGGGCTAGTCTTGCCTGGAAGGAGTGTACGTGGAAGGAGCACCTCCTTTCGTACTGCTCACTAGTACGCCTGGTGGATATCTCGCATGGCGACACTCGCTTCGTACATAACAACAGCAGCATGGCGGTTCTTTGTAGACAAGACTCCACTTAGCTCATTCTACTGAGCAGATACAAACGTGCAATCACCACCTCTCACGCACTCGGGACAAGATCTAGAGAGCGGGAAGGAGGAAGTCACAAGCAGCAAAGAACATGAGGTGATAAAATTTCGTTTCAAAGCTTGTCTTTTTTCATTTTTCATTCTACTGCAGGCGGGGCCAAGTGCTTGAGAGAGAGATTTCAGTGTTTGAAGGCACGGAAGATGATGCCCATACGGACAGCAGGCCCCTCGACAACCAAAAGTCTCGATCCACTTCGCCTGTTATTTTGTTATTTGACTGAGCCAAAGAGAATTGATGTGGCTACATGTGGATGCACAGCTTCATGTGTGTCTTTCCCTCATCGTTTTGGGCACTGCAGATTGCGGGCATGCTGACTGGCGAAATCTAGCAACAAGGGCTCCGCATCCTGCAGCTGTACGGGAATCTGATACCAGTCTATGTTCTTTAGCACTACGTGTGCTCGCGTCATCGGACTGTGCCGTTTCTGTGACCTGAATTGACGACTTCAGCCTGTTGTGTCAAACGGCACATGCGCCGGCCGTGGTGTAGCATGTATCAAGTCAAAAGGTTCAAAAGTATCCCTTGATTCAGCGTAAACATCAACAAAGGAGCCTGAATTGGACAGTCGGTGCTTCCGCACGCTGCACTCGTGACGTTGATGGAAGCTGTGGTGTAGACTTTAGACGGAAAAGGGGGGTAAATAATCGCATGCAGGTGCGTTATGTTTTTTGTGACTTAACTTGCTTGCGAATTGGATGATGATATACTGGTGTAGTGCCCACACATGCCAAGCGTGACTTTCAGCCAGTATCGCCATACAGTATGGGCCAGCAAAACGATATTCAACAATTGCTAATCAACAACTGCCTCGTTATAACACATGGGGCTAGCCGTGTAACTGAGCGCTTGCGATGTACCGCGCAGAGTCTCGCATGACCGTGAACCACATGCAGGTTTGCAGGTTGCCAAGCCTCATTTGCGGCAGCCATTTCCGTCCGCTTCCCTACAGGTAAACTATGTACGTGTCTATTTCAGCTTTATGTGCGCCACAGCAGGTCCCCATGCCCGCGTTGCCAGTACAACGGCATCTCGGTTCGTGTGCTCCAGCACAAGCTGGCCGGTTAGCCCCATCGGCGGCACAGCAGCATTTTGTATCAATATTTGATGAATCTGAACCGATGCATACTCACCAGGCATCAATGGGGGCCCCACGACAGAGTAACTTAGGCCAGCCCTTTGCAACCACTTGCGATGCCAGGAAGTCTGAGGAGGCACCCAACAAACGATATATCCACATCGATGAAGTGCGAGAAAAAGCCGAGGCCTCTCGGGTTGTTCCTCTGAAGCCTCCCATACAGAGCAGTGCTCTCAGCAGTGCCAGAGACTCGGCTCCGTTGTTCAGAAACGCCAAGAAGACAGAACCGTCACGGTTCTGGATCCCAGACCCACCTTCTGGCCCAACACAGGACTGGGTGCAGTGGGTAAGGTCTCATGCTTCGCAGTCTATGCCCCCAAGTGTGATCACCAAAGCTCTACGAAGCCTCAACTCAGGAGATGCCGCGAAGCAGCAAAGTTCAGAAGCCACCGCTGAGGTGACCATGGACGCTGTTCACAGCCTTTTGAAGCTCAGTATCGCGCACGCTGATGTTAATCCAGAGATGGTACTTGAGCAGGTTGGCAGGGCACAGTATCTTCGCAAACACCTGCCCAATCATCCAGCGTGCTACAATGCTGTCCTCACACTATTCACACGTGCATCGTCAGCCCCTCGAACCTTCTCTGATCCGATGAGCGTCTCACAGTTGGCTGTGAGCCAGGTTAGACTGCACTGCACTGCACCTTTCTTCTGGGAGCAGCTGTCAGGGCCCCATATCGCTCACATCGACACCTACCTCGCTCCACAAGTCGTTAATATCATATGGGCTGCAGCTAAGCTCAATCTTCATGTTCCTGAGCAGCTGATGCACCGATTACACACCGCTGTGCTGCGAGTGCTGCCTTCATGCAATGACAGGAACCTGACCACCTTGCTTTGGTCTCTCGCAAAGAACGCAACCCTTAGACACGTCCAGGAGGATGTCCTGCGGGCATCTGCTGCTGCAGGCATTGATTTCAGTGCTTCTCAGACCTCCAGCTTGCGGGAGCCATCGGGATCTTCTATCAGTCAGCCATTTTCCCTGAGCGTTCGGGAACGAAAACAGCCACAAACTGCGCACAAGGCTTCTGATGCGCCAAACGCAGCTCTAGGCGGCGCATCAACGTGGCTTGCAGACCCTTCTCGGGCGCTGTCTTCAGTCGCAGTGCCTGACACCTGGCCGCAGTCCCCTCCCAGTGGTGGTGGTCCATCCAGCGCACCTGTAGCCACCACTGACAACCCTCCAGCACACCTTCAGAGCACACAGACGGTACAGGGCCCTCGGGATGGTACGTGTGTGTCCTGTCAAGGGCTAGAGCGCTCAATGGGGTTGCGATTGGACTAGATTGGGCTAGATTAGGCTGATAGTTGATTTGATTTTGCTGTCATTTGAATTTTGTTGTGCTGATCGGAGTTTCAGGTTCCGAGTAATGAAGGATGCATGCTGCAGATGCATTCGAGCACCTCTGGAGGAAGCTGATGGAAGCTGTCATGGCCAGGGCACAGACTATGGCCCCCAGGGCGCTCAGCACTGCGCTGTGGGCCATGGGGTCTCTGCGCCATCCGGGGTCTGTCGATGAGGCGCATACGCTAGCGCGCCATGCGTTGGCCGTTCTGCCGATTCTCACTGCACATGAGACTTCGAATGTGGCATGGGGGTGTGCCCGGCTACAGGTGAGCATCCTTCAACCCCCCCCCCCTCCAAACCAACTGCACAGGATCCTGACAATGCAGTGTATGTCATAGGATATGGAAATCTTTTTCTTTATGATTAATCCTTATGTTTCAGATATCTGTCGTGGGCGCCCGCAGCACTTCGCGCACCAAGTTACCAGGTTCAAGAATTTTGGAATATTTGCATGCATTAGGGTTCTGTGTGGTGCTCACGTGCCATCATGTCAGAGCCCTGCAGGGGTATGTGCATGCATCATTCGGTGCATGTTTTTTTTCCGCATTTCGCATCTCTGAAGTTTAGCACCTGAATGGCTTGCTGACTGCAGGTCCCATTGACTGCAACGGAAGCATCAGAGCTTCTGACTAGAGTCATGCATCATAGCATGCCGCACATGCATGCTGTGGATGATGACACGGATGACAGCTCAGCTGGCGCCCCGTCAGATCTTAGGGAGGCGGGCGCAGCAACGGTCGGCACAGCTTCCGGGTTCACACCACAGGGCTTTGCAAACTCAGCGTGGGCGCTCGGCAAGTTGCGCGCAGATGCGGTGGCCACAGGGGTGTCACCCTCGCCGCGTAATGCATGCTCAGTTGCTGCAGACAGTTACTACAGGCAAGCGGTAGACGAACAACGCGCGGTGCTGCGGCCGCCCACAGTGGCTACAGGTGCACACACTCATGGGACTGCAGTTAGCCCGCAGGGCCCGCTGGGTAGTGCGCTGATGGCTCTGCTGCCCCGCCTGTCAGCGCAGGAGCTCGCAACCGCCCTCACGGGACTCTCAAAGCTGCAGGTGTGCCTCCCGCCATCTGTATTTTGTATTCTGTATTCTGTATTCTGTATTCTGTATTCTGTATTTTGTATTCTGTCCAGTTGCTACTGCGCACAGCCCAGTCGCGTAGTAGCAGCGCCCCGTCTCGGTAGAATCTTCCTCCTTCTGGCAACTCCGTGCCTGCCCGTCTTGGAGCATGTCTTGTTGCATGCCTTTTAGTACGTCTTGTAGCACCTAGATGTTGGAACTGATGTATTCACCATTGTTACAAAACCGGAAAGGTAGTGTATTAACCATTGTACACTGCACACCACTCCGATGCAACCCCGTGGCGTTTCATCAGACTGTTGTGCAGCAGTGCAGTACATCTGATGTGCTTCACCCAACATTATCCCGCAGGCTCAGCAGCCTTGCATGTGAGTGCGTTGCGCAGTTGAGAGCAGCAGCATGCATCCCATGGATCTGTTGCTGGCACTGTGCACGTAGACACTCTTTGTGCGCACATACACGTACGAACGGATGTGCACGGCATGCATTGGTATGACAGGGATATGAGTATATGAATGCATGCAGGGGGTTGTTGCACCTCAGGACGCTGAAGCAATCTTGGAAGCAGTCGCACGACGCGCGTCCAAGCTTTCTGCCATTGAAGTGGGCGCTATTCTCTGCGCGTCCGCTCGCCTGCAAGTTGCATGGGGTGTGTCGCAAGAAACCCTGCTAGCCACTTTCCTGACGCTTTGTGCCAGCTCCACATCCAGTGCCTCCGGCACCCCGCAACTTGTAGACAGCGCGGCGCCACCTCAAGCCACCGCAAACGTGGCTTGGGCGCTCGCCAAATCCCGCGGGTACGTCCTAGACGACGAGGGAACCATCGAGTTTGCGCTCATGCATGCTGCGCCGCACTGGTCGGCACAGGAGCTCTCCAACGTGCTCTGGGCCTTGAGCACCTGTGGCCACACCGTCAGCAGCCCTCTGGCTGCGAGGCTGGTGGAGGCAGTGCGCCGCACAGCTGCATGCATAAACGCACAGGAGCTGGCTCTCACGTTGACCGGCCTAACAAAGCTGGGACTGACCCTCGGGCTGCGCATGCCCCAAGTACCAGTGGACGTGTGGGCAGTGGGGGGCTCCATCTCAATGGAAAGTTCTTCAGTGAAGGTTCCGAGAAGCTCTGAAGAGCCCGGTGAAGGTGAAGGCGAGGATGAAGACCAAGGGCCAGAAGAAGTTGCGAAGGAGCTCCAGGATGCAATGCTGCGGTGTTGGCATGAGTTCACACCACAAAGTGCAGCCGCGGTGCTGTGGGCGGTGGCGGAGGAACGGGGGCAGCTGTCAGATGACCGCGTGGCGCGCGCGATGCGCTGCGCTCTGGCGCTGGCGGCGCCGCGGGCGGCGGCGATGGAGGCCGCGATCTGCCTGCACAGCGCAGCGGCACTGTCCTGTGCTGCTGCGGCTGCAGCAATGTCTTGGGAGGGCGCCGTGCCTCCGCACGTGTCTCCGCATGTGTCTCCGGCCATGCCTCCACCCGTGTCTCCATCCGAGCGTGAGCACAGGGGCTCCTCAACAGCAAAAGAAGGGGAGGCGCAGGGCGGGGGTGTTGACAGCAGGAGCCCTCTGGCAGAGGACAGGTGCGCGGGTGATGATGCGATGCATGCAGAGGTGCTTGATCCGGACGGCAGGCTGCTGCGGCGGCTGCTGCGCGGTGTGGTGCGCACCGGCAACTCTGCGTCGGCTGTGGCCGTGCTGTGCGCGCTGCGCGCCCTCCACCGCCTCGCTCAGCTGGAGCGCGGCTATAGCACCAGTAGCCACAGCAAGGGTGGTAGTTACAGTGGCCTGGGCCGGCGCCGGGGCCGTCCTGCGTACCTGGTTGGTGGCGGAATCAGCAAAGTCCTAGAGAGAACTGCGGTGGGCGCAGCTGCGAAGGAGACGCTTCAGGCAGGAGTGATGCGGCATCTCTCTGTTCTCAGTGGTTTGGACGCCACGCATGCTGCAGAGGCGTTGCTGCTGCTACAGGGGCATGTGCCGCAAGGCCTAGTGAGTCTGCTGCCGCGGGATGAGGCTGTGAGGCTGGGGTTGCGGGAGGGGGTGCCATTGCTGGCGGGGGGCAGCTTCGCCGCCCCCGCTACTGCGGCGCGGCCATAGCACCTGTAGTCACTGCTGCCGGGACTCGTCGAGCAGCATGTGTGTATGATGTCAGATGTCTAGATGCCGCTGCATTGTTGCGGTTTAGAAATGTGCTGTAATGCTTAGGTGGAGCAACTGTGTGAGTAGGTCAAGTCATCAGCAGTGCACTGCATCTCACATCATCGGCAGCGGCTGGCCTCAGGAGATTGGCTTCAGCCGACTTTTTGGTTGAGTGTATAAGACAAAAACAACCCCCCGGCCGGGGGGGGGGGGCGGCTGCACGCATAATCTCTTGTGACCATAATGTTTCCGGATCTTTTACCGTGAGCAGCCAAATGGCATGCTCTACAAAAAGGCACTTGTTTCCTTTTACTGGCTATCATTGCCACTTCTGTTACAGGCATGAGTTGGGGATGAGTGTTATCGATGAGAGTGAAAAAGAAACAGAGGTGGTACCTCTGGTGCAAGGCACCTTCCATGCCTATTCACAACCTTTCCGGTTTGTAAAAAAGGTACCTCTGGTGCAAGGCACCTTTTTTGAGTTTGTAATACAACCAGAGACCACACTCGCGGGGGCTCGATGCGGGCACAGTGTCGTGTCATTCACCGTCATCGTTTCGTTTTGTCGTTCCAGGTTGTTTCAGGTTGCGTTACGTGGCACCAATGCACACAGAAATCTTCCCACCATGGGACATGGCCGGCCACACAATATACATGTGTATTGTGCGGCCGCATGTACGGGTGCATGCGGCTAACGAGGTTAGAAGTTTGGCATTTCGCATCTGCTGCTTGTGCCTACTTGTCATTAGATATACGTTATGGAGCTGCACCGAGAGGTATTCGTCTTGCACATTCGAGTTTATCGCAAACGCCAGCCCGCTAGCGCTCTGATTTCGTATACAGTACTTACCCAACATTCAAATAGCCTCCTCGCGCGTATTTAGTCGATCTACTCTCATCCACAGCTGCATATTATAAAATGAGTCTTCTATTTGCTCTTGCTGCTGCTGCCAGCGTCACTGCTGCTGCTAGCGCACAGGTGCGGGGTCGAACGTTGCATCCCGTGATTGTGCCAGCCAGCAGTTTCGATAACCCACAGCTGCGTACTCGCACACCTTCAAAGCAACCCGCTGATCTCTTGTTCATGTTTATGCAAAGCACAGTGCCTTTATGCCGGAATTTTCGGCTCAGACAGTGTGGAATGTGTGCGGTGGCCATCGTGGTGGGTTGTGTACATGTGGTGCCACAAATGGGGTTGGAGTCAACACTCAAGCGCACACAAGCTATACACTGCTCCAAAATGCCCACTTAATCAGTCTTTGCCTGTGCAGTGTGTTTCCCTGGGCCAGGCAGCCACCGATGCTGGCCTGACCGCGCTAGTGGATGCCATCACAGCTATTGCGGTGCGCCCTTCACGCCTACCTCGTGCGGAAGTCGTTCCAGATCTCATCTTGTATTTGAGGCTTGCTTATGGTTCAGCTGTGCTACATGAACGCTGTAGCGTGCTTGCTGCTGGTCGTGATCATGACGTCGACGTGTTTGGAAGCATGATCATGAGCACACATATACTTGTGTGTGCAGGATCTTCCAGGCGCTGAGCCAATCCTCTCCGCAGTAACTGCCGAGGAGCCTGTGAGCGAGCCAATCACGGTTTTTGCGCCAACCAACGAGGCTTTCGAGGAGATCATGGCGATCACTGATGACCTACCCCTCAACACCATCCTGCAGGTGCGCCCCGACCGCGCTGCAAGACTGCGCCGCTTGTTTTATCAGGCGTTGAATTACGTATTTTCCTAGCAACTACATGTATTCATGAACAGGTGATGCTTTCTGCGTGCACAGCTTGAGTGAGCTGGTAGCTAGTACCCATCGCACCCGTTTCAACCTCAGCCCGTCATACTCGAGTATGGCGGGCTGAGGATCCTATCATTCGTGACAATAGCCTTCTGTTCCTTGAGCTGCTTGTCTGAGCCCGATCGAAGCGCGCACAGACGCATCGCTAAGCAAGTGCTCTGCCGCGCCGACAGTCGTTCACACCTACGTTCGGCTGTTCTTCGTCCTACAAATATCCGATATAGACATCAAGCAGAGGTCTGCACTGCCATGCAACATGTTACACTGCTGATCTGACGGCATTGCTGCACGAAGCTTCTGGTTGCTGTTCAAAATAGTCCGACATGCTCAGACTGGTGCTCGTTCCCTCTATGGAGGTGTAGTAATGACTGGTGCTTGTTTGCCAGCATTATGTTGCTCTGTTCATTCCTGTGATATGTTGCTACCAAAGTGTTGCTACCTTTCTGAGCAATTGTTGCATTCGCTGTGTCCCCTGCGTCCTGTCGAGGTTTACAATCACGTGCTCAGCACTGATCACCAGTGTCGCTTAGTTAGATAGAACAATCCTGATTATTTGGGACTAATTTCTGGGTGTGTGACCTGATAAATGAAGCGACACTGGTGATCACTGGTGCTCAGGCTGCACAAAAGGCATACACCGTGCCTGATATACTGTGCCATGATGTACGTGCCACATCCCCGGGGCCATTGGCCTAGCCCTAAGGGCTGTGGGGCCTGTCCACAGATCGAAGCTTGGACGCCCTTCTTGGGTATGGTGTGGTTTCCGATGATCCTTTTGTTGTTGTTGTTTTTACAAGCTGTTCTTTTTCACCCTCACCTTCCTGAAAATGTGGGATCACATCGTTACTTGTCACGTTTTGATACGTTGTCGGTGATGGCGCATCGTTTCTTCGCGGGGTTTTTTTGCCCACGCCATTCACCCTCTCTGCACCCCCCCCCCCCCCCACCTGCGTCGTGACTGGCCACTTGCTTCCACATGCCTGCAAGTATTCTTCTATCTGGCAGTGGAAATTCACACCCAACAAATCCGCAATATCCCTAAGCAATGGTACGGAGATGTAGACACACCGCTCAGTACCCGAAACACTTGAAATCGTTCCCAAAACCGTAACTTTCTGTCGTGATTTTGGGTGTCCCAAACCTGCCGCACGGTTGGGACACCCAATCGGGTTGCAATTGCATTCAGTTTTCACAAAAAAAAACTCCTGTTGCATACCACCCGCACTACCAAGCTGCCACCAGACACAACAACACATGCAGGTGCTTGCGAACCACGTGGTCGGAGTGGAGCTCACAGCAGAGACGATCCTCGCAGCGATCGCAGAAGAGTCCCCTGTAGTCACTACTAGTCTTCTAGGGCTCACTCTCGAGGCCAGCCTGGCCAACAGCATGCTCGTGGTCACCCCCACCGGCACTGAGATCATGGCCAAGGTGGTGCTGGCGGACTTGGAGACGTGCGCGGGTGTGGTGCACGTCATTGACACGGTGCTCGTGCCTGACTTTAGCGCTGAGCCAGGGGAAGAGGAGGAAGTGGCGGGGGGGGTGTACGGTGACGCGGGGGCGTACGGCGCTTGAAACTGAAAGTTAATATAAGCGCTGAGCGCTGACCCAGGACATGATGGGGGGGGGGGGGGGGGGTACGGTGCTGCGGGGGCGTATGGCACTTCAAACTGAACCTGAATACAAGCGCTGGCCCAGGACATGACGCGGGGCTGCAGTGATGCGCGGGCCTTTGCGGTGCTTAAAACTGAGCGGAAAATCAGCGAGTTGCTGAAAGAAGTCATTATGATTGTCATGGACTACAAATCATGATTGTCGTGGGCTGAAGCAAAGTATAACCGGCACGGGACCGTTGTTGTTGTGGAGGCGGTGGATGTGTGAACGCTGGTTGATTTGGGGGCGATGTACACTGCTCAGCAGATAAGTGTGTTGGGTGATTGCATGAGTATGAGGTGTTGAGTGATTGCATGAGTGTGAGGCATGAGAAAAAAAAGTGAGGGGGTGTGACCGCCTCGGTGCATCGTGCTTGCATGTGGGGGTGCGTGGGTTGACCTAGCGTGTGTGATATGTGTGGATTAATGCATGATTGCTTGGTGCGACAGATGGTTGTAAACAGGTGTGTAAGGCGCAACAATGCTGGCAGTCCTTGAGGCAGCCATTTGGTGCCAACTCACTTGGTTGCTGTGTTGTTTGTGCGAGGCCGAGCTAAGTTGGCATGCGATGATTTGCTGGTACATGAGCCATTCTATGGAGTTATGCCTGTAACTTTACACACTTGGTTGCTGTCATTGATCACCAGTATCGCTTAGTTACATAGAACAATTCTCAATCTTTGGGGCGTTTTTTTGGGTGTGTGCCCTAACAAATTAGGCGACACTGGGGATCGCTGGTTGCTGTTGAGCATAGCCAGTCTACTTTAACCATGTGCTGTGTCTACTGTAACTATGTCCTGTGTCGTTTGTGCGAGGTCGAGCTAGTTGTCATGCGATGATTTGCTGGTACATGAGCCATTCTATGGAGTTATGCCTGTAACTTTACACACACTTTAACCACTGAAAACTGGACACCTGAGCTCAGGTGTCCAGCTCTAAAGGTAGACTGGCTATGTGCAAGAGTGCCTCGCAACACTGCTGTGCTTCTTCTGCCTCTTCGTTTCTGCACAGCCTATATCATAGGTTATAGGCTACTAACCACTCGGCGCTTAGGTGGTTAGTATGCAGCTGTGTTGTGGTGGAAAGCCCCACCCCTTGGGGGGGTGCTGAGGCCGAAGCCCTTCTTGGGTATGGCGTGGTTCCCGATTAGCAAAAAATTTTGGCCCCCAGGGCTACTATACTGCGGTTGCCCAAGCCGCCAACGCATGTTGGCCAGAACGGGGATGATTAGCTCTTTCCAGAGGTATTGGGTGGGTGGCTCCAGCATGACCTCACCTTCTTACACCTTCTTCCGCGCGGGGCGGGCCCGCGTCCTGTCCATGCCACTACTAGGGTGCAAGCGTGTGCTAACGCGTTCACGTTGACGTTGTCTGCGTGCTGGCCAACTCACGGCGGCCTGCAGGGGCCGCATCTGAATAGGGGATAACTTCCATCAACACCCATAATTATAATCGTGACTATGTTCCTTCATAATCGCCATTGCACTACCACGACCGATCTACTGGCCCACGGTCACGTATTCGGCAACCTCTGGCATGGTTTGTGGGGCTGCATAACAACACGAAGCTGTGCAGGCGTGGTTTCGCATCTTGCAGTTGCTACCCTGACTGCACTGCATGTATGCATGCATGCGAATTGGTTACATCCACACAACGCCGATGAAGAGGCAAGAGGAACAAGGGGGGGGGGGGGGGAGGAGTACAACTCAGCAAATCACAACTTAGCAGCGTAGGCACATGTGTAGTCTCGACATCAAAAGGAGGCAAAGACACATAATGGTGCCAATGCGCGGTAGGTGCGGAAACGGCGGCATATCATATCTTAATACAATGTCACCGACTCCCCCATTACAGCGGGAAGGTTATCCACAGGTCAACCGCAGAGAGGGAGAGATAGACATCGGTTACCCACATTTGCATGCACCCACAGCTGCAATTGCAGCTGTGGGCCCAGGTGACATGCACGTTTCTCTCAGACAATATGTCAGTACGCGTCCGAACTCTATGCCATGACGGCCGTGAAGCTGCAGCCATGCTTGTGTGGAACTGCTGCCTGGTTGCAATTGAAAAGACAAGCACTGCGTTGCACTGGTGCGAACTACAGTTACATACTCAGTTCCTTCTGTCGACGTGCCGGCCTGCCACGTGAGCTGCAGCTGGTTGCTGTGCACAGGCACCTGTATTGATTAATTTCTGTGGGTGCTGTTGGAGAGGTGATATCTAGTTATCTCGTCTCTTCCTCCTCTGTCGATGTGACTATCGTGTCATCGCGCACGATAGTATAGTGTGTGAGATCTTTAGGTCTAAATATCTCAGACACTGTCGATGTAATCCCTCAGACACTGTTACCAAGATACGGCAGGACGCAAGCTTGCACCACCGACCTAGCATGAAAGTGCAGGTCTGCATGCAGGTCGCACAGCATATATACACTGTGCTGCGCGGCTGGGGGCGGAAACAGCTGCAGACGCGTATTAGGGAAGTGTGCGTGCACCAGCTCACATGTGAGCTGTACAGCTATCCAGAAACCTAGGTATCTAGAATGCTTCCACCTAGGTATACATCCAGAAAGCATATGCGATGATGGACCCCCATCATCGCCCATAGATACTCAGAAGGCGTGCTTAAAGAAGTGTGGCAGCGGTTGTAAGTGTGGCAGCGGTCGCGACAGGGCGCTATGCAGGATGGACGGCCACTGTACATGTCTGCGGCAATGGAAGGAACGTGCACAGTACGGCGTCAGCATGCGCACTGGGCTCTGACCTCTGCCGTAGCAGCGCGTAGAGCTCTCTTCCTCGCGATCTATAAGACAGTCTCGAGTTGTTGAAACGTGCTCTGACAGACGCGGCGTTGTGCCCAACGGCCGCCGTTCTGTTCTTGCAAGCACTCATATGTCCTCTTTATCCGTTTCAGAACAAAATCAGTCGTCCTGAATCGGATTTATTTTACTTGAGGCCTAGACACCTGGATCCAAGTCCATACGGAGCTGCTTGATCAAACAGACGTCGCGACGGCGCCGCTGGACGAGAAACGCAGCAGCAGAGCAGCGGCCTATAGCTCGACACTCTGCGCTTCCATGGCCATATCAATGGAATGTAAGTTTATCTTTATCATTTCTTTACATAAATGCCAGTTTTCCGCTGTCAGGAGATGAGTGGTTTTGACCGTACGCACTGCTGTGAACTCATCTAGATCTGCGTGGGTCAGCAGGTGCCGCCACAACGCGAGGACAGACATAGAGTCTCGAGCCCCTGAAACCGGGCACCGACAGGCCTGCCTGCTCTTCTGCGGCACGTCACAGCATCCTTGAACGGATTACCCGCGTTTGCTCAGTTAGCGAGATCCGTGATGACGCCATCATGGGGGCAGCAAATTACAACGCAGTCGCAGGGGTCCAATACCGTGCCGTTTAGCCCGCACATACTCAACGCACACGCTCAAAGCACCAAAATACTCAGAACTGTGCTGTTCATGTTTCCTGTCATTGTATGCACGCAATGTTGCAATTTCGGCGGGAATCCCGCCGCGGGGTTCCCTTGCCGCGGGGAGGCCTGGCACTGTTGCTGCTATGCAGGGGATATCTATGGGAGCTAGTGCGTGTGAAGATGCATCGTCATGCAACGTTGGTTGTGCAAGTTTACAAGAAGCACAGAGGTCGGTGTCTGCGCCTTTGACTCTTGCACAAGATCTGAAACATCTCATTGAAAGCACGAGGGCGAGGCTGGTGTCCGCCAAGGCCAGACGTGGCGGCCTCCTGAGGAGCTTACACGCCTCCCAAATTCGCCTACAGAAGGCTGTCGCGTTGGCGGATGAGCTGCATTGCACTCCACACACCCCTGTGGCCACACCACTTTTGGTTCTGGTGGTTCCGGGCGTGTGTGCGACAGCAGTGAACATGCCGTCTATCGGTGCGAGTTATCCATTCCCGTGGCCAGTTCCCATGCATGAATTCGAATTTGAGCAGCAGCGGCGTGTGAAGTGCGCGCCGAACCCCCCCCCCCCCCCCCGGTTGTTACCTGCTGCCTGTGCTGTTTGCATTTGTAGTGGCAGCTCGTTTATACGGCCACGTTTTCCCTCTGGACAGGTGAATGCAATACAAGCTGAGGACGAGATAAACGAACACGTTCAGTATGTAGCAGAGGTGGTTTGCCCTCACAGAATGCGGCCGGTTGAAAAGTGGGGGGGGGGGGGGGTGTAGCGGCGGCCGGATAAACGAACTGCCGGAGGTGTGTAAATTTACAGGCATAACTCCATAGAATGGCTGATGTACCAGCAAAGAATCGCATGACAACTTAGCTCAACCTCGCACAAACGACACAGGACATGCCACTACAAGAGCAATGACAGGGAAAGCCAACAGATTCAGTGCCAACAGATTCAGTTTGCACCCCACCCCACGCGGGCCCCAAGCTGACAATCAAGTGCGTGGCTGTGATGCAGACGCTGGTTGAGACTCCGTCACTGCAGCAACTCAGGGCGCGAATTCTAGACGTTTTGGGCAGCTGCGGCATCATTTTTCGCATGGGATTCCGATTGGAACCCCGCCAGATGTATGCGCACTTTGCGTACTCAGGCCAGATGCAAGCGAAAGTGAGATCCCTGCTCACGAAATATGATCAAGCAGTGGACGTTGTCCTGACCCGCAAGTGTTTGGTAGCTTGTTTCCATGGCTCATTGTACTGCCGAATCAGCTAATGCATGCGCCGTTGTACCAAATAAAAGCTAGTCCGGAACCGCGCCATACCAAAGAAGGGCTTCGGCCTCAGTACCCCCGAAGGGGTGGGACAGGGGCCATAGGAGCTTTTCATACCGTGGTGTACTGCGGTCCAAGCAAGCTTTGCCTTCAGATCTTGACAAGCATGCAAGCAGCGCTGTTTGTTGGAGAGGATTGCTGCAGTGGACCCACAGCATTGCCCTGAACCAGGGAGGTCACCCAGTTGTTCCGATTCCGGGCGAATCTACTATATCAGTGACATCATCGCTCCTAGCGGTAGAATTCGACCATCATACCTGGGTCGGCCGCTTTCGGTATTAGCACAGAACCTAACACCAGTCAGCCCCCCGGCACTGATCACCAGTGCCGCTTAGTTGGATAGAACAGTCCTGAGTATTTGGGACTATTTCTTAGGTGCGTGACCTGAAAGATACAGCAACAGTTGTGATAACTGCCGCCCCCCCCCCCCCCCCCGAGGGTTGCGAACGATCGGCGTAAGCCCCTCCCCCCCCGCCCCCCCCACCGGAAAACGAACTGCGCAGCGTTGATCCTAAACTGTTGAGGAGGTGCAGTGGTGTGCAGGCGGGCCACCTACAGGAGAAGCTACAGCGCCAGGCCATCTCATTGCTGAAGCACGCCCCAGAGCAGAGCAGACAGCACGCAGCGTCCTGGAGGAGGTGGGTGCGATGCCGCGAGATCCAGTCTCAGAGCATGGTCGAGTGTGTCACTGCGCTCAGCCGGGCCCTCCCGCAGCGCGACTACATTAGAAACTGCCTTACAGTGGCTGGTATTTGCGCAGCAGAGTCCAGCAGTGCTTCCAGGTCCACTTCAGAAGCCTCTCAAAACATGCCATCAACTTCCCACAGCCGCGGTGGCGTCGGTGACGTTGCGCTCGGTGTGCAGCAGCTGTTCAAGTCAGAGCCTGGTGACCGCTGCCCGCAATCTGACACTGCAGGATCAGCAGTACGCATGGGGTGCATGCATAGGTCTCGAGTGACTGATTCGGAGGCTGAGAGCGGAGGGGGGGAGGACAGCACGAGCGCGAACGTGAACGTGAACGCGAGCGGAGAAGGAAATTATCTGCGCAATCTTTTCAACTCAGTGTCGCTGAAGCCAGGATGCCTGAAACTTGAGGACGCACCTGACCCTGCAGGTTGTGTGCGTGTGCAGGGAATTGTCTCCAGCACCCAAGAGGGAGGTTGTGCTGACGTGGCTGAGGGGGCGCTGCTGGGGGAGAGCGGCGCGCAGGTGGCGTTGGTGGAGGAAGCCATGCGGGATCTTCAACGCATGCAGCACAGCGACGCGCTCGTGTTTTCCCAGCTGACATGCATGCCGTACATGCACCTCACTCCGGTGCATCACCCTGTAATGTGTGACTGTGAACTTGCATTACATGAAGTGCTGTTCGAGTATAGCTCAGGATTGCATATAAGGAATTGGGAAAAAGCACCTGTTTCGGAGAAAGTTTCTTTGTTTGGGGGTGGTACATAGAACAATTCATCATCATCCGATTATTCTTTGGGGCACCCTTCGCTCAAAACAACTAATTACTTCAGCCTTGGCCGATGAATTGGCACCAGCACTAAAAGAAACCCTGAAATCGGCGCGAACACAAAAGGCAACACTGACATCAGCCGCCTACCCCACCCCCTCCGCCTGCCTCACCCCATGCGTATAGGACCTCAGATTTGCAACGGATAAGGCAGACTGCCTATGTTCCAAGAAATACGCTGCGCAGTGGCTAGTGGAGGTGTGGGTACCGGCAGAACAGCGTGCTTGCCTGAACTTTGCATACCCATCAATTTTTGAGCGAGCGGTCGCCCGTCGGTGCTTTGAAACTCCACATGTGCTGCATGCTGAAGTTGTGCGCAGTGGCTACAAGTGCTGCATGCTGAAGTCGTGCGCGGTGGCCAAAGGTGCTGCATGATGAAAGTTATGAGCGGTGGCCACAGGTGCTGCATGATGAAGTTGTGCGCGGTGTCCACAGGTTCTGCATGCTGACGTTGTGTGTGGTGGCTACAGGTGCAGCAGGCGCGGTCCTGGGGCAACACCATTGCCAGCGGAGTGCCTTTCAATGTCAGTCTGAAGACCTCGCAGGTAGCAGCCCACAGTGAGCGGTTGGAGGAGCTGTTTTCCTGTCTCAAGCTTCTTGGGTAACTTGTGCCTTGCAAGTTAATCGAGGCCAATCTTGCAGTGAGATGGGATCCAATCTTAGTCTCCAAGCTGGGATCTTAGTCTCCAAGATGGGAGACAATCTTGCAGTCACGTGGGATCTGGGATCCAATCTTAGTCTCCAAGATGGGATCTTATTCTCCAAGATGGGATACAATCTTGCAGTCACAGGGGACTGTCAAGCTGCGTAGCCTTCAGCATTGCACATGGGCACTTGATGTGCGGCATGCATTGGCTGAAACCCATGTTCCAGAAGTAGATGCATTAAAAGGATCACTACTTTTTGCTCCGTCAGGGTGTAATTGACCTGTATTACAAACACAGGGAGGGGGAGGAGGGGGGGGGGTCGTGCAACTGGTGGCCCACTTGGGCGACTTTGCATTGGCCACTGCAGCGAAATTCAACACTCTGCACATCCGCTGTGACTGGCACATCACGCACCCGAAAAGTGCTCCCAACAAATCCGGAATATCACCATGTAAGGGGGACCTAGGTGTGGAACGCTGGCGAAATTCGTTAGCGTTGAAATGCCACTGCGCAATCGGTGCCTACTATTGTCCCGGCAGTCCCATGCATTGTGATATACACCCCCTGTTCACTCTGGATATACACCCCAGGGTGTACACCCCCTGTTCACCCTGGATATACAACCCAGGGTATACACCCCCTGTTCACTCTGGATGTACACCCCAGGGTATACACCCCCTGTTCACCCTGTATTTGGCCCCCAGGGCCACTATACTGCGGTTGCCCAGGCCACCAACGCATGTTGGCACTTTCCCACAGTGCCCTTCAGTGCTGCCCTGTGGTATACCATGGTAGAGCTACCCGTGTGCCTGCATGCATGCAGGGTTGGTCTGAAGCTGCATGTACCTGTGCGAGTCACGGCAAACCGACTCTCTGCTCTATGGCGTGAATCGTGTTGCTGCTGCTGATGGCGATCAGTGTGGTATCATTTGGGTGATCAGGTTTCGTGCCGGGATGGTATGCGTCGTTCTCTGCGGCCCTCTGTACTAGCTCCTTAGTCACCTGTGGCTCGTTGCTGTCCTTCTCTGTGCCACCACTTTGAGGGCGCTGAGTCTGAAGTCCTTCCTGGTTATGGTGTCGCTCCCAATAGGTGTGTGGTGGCTGTTCACCATCTGCACATCGTTGCTTCGGTAGTGGCATGTCCTGTGTCATGAGTGCGAGGTCGAGCTAAGTTGGCATGCGATGATTTGCTGGTACATGAGCCATGCTATGGAGTTAAGCCTGTAACTTTACACACACCATCTGCACATGCCTGTCCAAAGTGTTTGCCCATTTACTGGCTGTTCAGCTGGTAAAGAAACGTGTATGCAGAGTGCTTCATCATCAGGAATACGACGTGAATGTTGCGCGGGAAGTTCCTGGCATGTTTGGCCCAGCAGAGTGCTCTGCTATAGAATTCTGTAGCTGGGTGCTCTCAGCTCTTCTCCCCTCTTTCCAGCACCACATGGCGAGCGTGTTTAGCCCGTGCTAGACATGCGGTTATTAGATAGACACAAGGTTGTTAGATAGTCATGGTACAGGAGAGGGGCAGGTTGCAACCGTGTGAGGTACATCTGCTGCACTTGGACATAGCGCGCTGTAACAATCAACGAGACATGGCACCTTCGCCACACAAACTTGTCAGCTGTGTTTACATCACGGGTAACGTGAGTCGCAGTCGCCATGCACAAGTTAACTCGCTGCGTGCACAGATCCACTTGTCTTCCAGCTTGACCTTGTCGGACAAAGTAACGCATTTTTTAAATGCTTTGTGAAACCATTCACAAGGCACTACATCGAATCTTTCAATCAAGAGTGGCAAGCAGCTGATGTCAGGAAGGTTGACCTGTGACGTCTCATGAATGGCAAAGGTTTCAACGAACGACAAGCTGAATTTCTTGGACAGAGACTATCTCTACTGATGCGTACGAGGCGATATATTCATGCTGAATGAAGCGCGGGCGTGATGTCTGCCAAACCTGCATGGGGTGGGCACAATTTGTATTCGTGGTGCTTAGTCACGCGCACACTTCCCTTTTTCCACCGTTAATTAGGGTGACCTTGATTGTGATCACCATGCACTCTCGCGTTTCTTCTTTAAAGCACATGTGCCGTGCAGGTGATAATAAGCATGTGGTTGCACTCTCAAACTATACACACCTTTTGTTTTTGCTGCTGGCTCTTGGAGGTGGCCAGCTGAACATATCGTTCGTTCCCTTTTTCGATGAACCACGAGTACACTAGCCGGTTGTCAACAGTTACGCGAACGCAGTATGGATATAGGTTTAATTCTACTCCCGAGTAGGCGCAGAATCAACGGCGGTGGCCGAGGAGCCCAAACCGCTTGTGGTGGCCGACCCTCAGACTGCCTGGAGTCAGCTGGCGGAGGTGATTGACGTGTGAGTTGAGCTATAACACTGAATATTTTTTACAAGCCCAGATCTTTTACCTCTCGGTACACACGGGAAACCAGAATGGCGTACATCCACAAAGTGCAGACTGTTGTGTCCCTGGCGCAGATGCTCGAGGTACGCTTCCTATGTATGCAAGCATTCATCAAGCTTTGTGCTTTAGGATTGCACTGAACTGTTGAGGCGTGACAGGGCTGATGTCTTCTATTGACGTGATGTCTTCTATTGACGTGATCCGGAGGAATATTCACAGCCCTGTCCGTAGCTGCACCGCTTAAGGTTACGCCGTGATACAGCAAAATATTACGCATTTGTTCAGATGTTTGGTAGGCTTGAATAGGCTGCGGAAAGCAATTAGCTTTCGGCAATCCTCACCGTCCTCACTTGAGGCTGAACAGCGGCCTCTGTGGTCACGAGACACCATGTGAGTCTAGACAATGCGACAAACCACGTGAACCCATGCCATGTATCGCCTGGGCCACAAGTGAACGACAACCTGCGCCAAATTCCAGCGTTGACCGACAGAGTTTGCCGATCACAGGTCATCGGGTCAGCTGCAGCCGCGCAATCGTGTGGTGACGAGGAAAGTTTCAGGGAATCTTAGAGGCATTCAAACGTCCGTCTGCTGCAGGATGAAGTCTACCCCGGGCAGTTCTGTTCCCCCGAGGACCCAATTCGTGCTTGCGACGGCCGCTCGCTTCCTACGATCGTGTACCCTTTCACAGAGGGGGGCGCAGGCAGGCGCGCTCGCTCGTTCGGGCAGCTTTCGATCGCCACTATAGAGCAGGAGCTCATTGTAGCGTCCCTGGAGGGTGGCAGCGACACTGCATCGCAGTCTGGCAGCGAGTCGCCCATGTCCGCACCTTCGTCTTCTGACGCCAGCCCCGCTTCACCAGCAACCATGGCCTCTCTGGCCGAGAAGGTTCTCTGCAAGGAATGGGACCGCCGATCGGAGCAGGGCCTGTTCCGCTACGACGTGAAGTCCTGTACCACCAAGGTACGACCTTGTTTCGATGGAAGCACATCCCCTGTTGCTCAGTCAGCTTTGCCGTGCCTCCATCCTGACCATACCTCGTCCTTCGTTACCTGTGTCATTAGCCAAAGCTTGCGTTACGATGCTATTTTTGAAGCAAGCAGCATGTCAACAAGCTACCAGACAGGTTCTAGAGACCAGGAACCAGGTCTCCTAGGTTCAAAATTTTGACGCAACACAGCACCATACAGATGATACAAGGCGTGTACGGCTTCTAGGTTCAAAATGTTGACGAAACACAGCACCATACAGGTGACAGAAGGCGTGTACGGCTTCATTGCCCAGCTCAACGAAGGTCGGGCCAGCAAGAAGCGCGAAACAGAGTTCAGAATCGACAAAGTTGTTCAGCCCTTTGATGGCGCCAAGTTCAGCTTCCAGAAGGCAGCCATGAAAGAGGTCTTGTTCCAGTTCACAGCTGGAGCTGTCAACCACACTCTGTACCACTCCAAGGCTCAGTGTGGACCATCACCCAACCTGGTGCTGATCAACGTGTCCCCGATCGAGTACGGGCATGTTCTGCTGGTTCCACGAGTGAACGACTGCATCCCTCAGGTTGTGGACCAGACTTCTCTGCTGTTTGCGCTGCAGTGCGCCCAGGAGGTGCACAGCCCCTACTTCCGCCTGGGATACAACTCCCTAGGGGCGTTTGGCACCATCAACCACCTCCACTTCCAAGGCTACTTCCTCGAGATGCCGTACCCCGTCGAGCGCGCCCCAACAGCCCCCGTCAAGGGGCTTCCAGACAAGGTGTGATCTCCGACTCTGAACAGCCTCTGAACAGCAGACAAGTTCTGCAGTCGTAGCAATGATCTCACACCTTTCCACTTAGTATGTGAGGGTCGCTACGTGGGACTTTAGTTTTTACTTTAATCAACATACTCCCCTTGCCATTATTCACTCGACTGAACGTCTAGTCTTGGTTAGGTGCTGATGGGCGTGTGTGGTGGTCACGCAGCCTTCATGCGGGGGCATCTCTGTGGCTGATGTCTTTGCCTTGAATACCTCTCTCTACCTTGGCTACAGGTTCGGGTACCTGAAGTGTGACCATCTGGGCCTTGTCCCGGCTACGCCATAGCAGCGCAGGGGTATCGTCATTAACAACTTATCTACAAATGTCAGCCAAATTAATGAACGTCTATCGCGTTCATCCCGGAGATTCATGAACTGTTTTTCTTCTTCTTCTTTCTGGGGGGTGTTACATGTAACACCCCCCAGAAAGAACGCTGTCAAGTATTTCGACTTGACATAATTAGTCTTTCCCCATTCCTTAACTATTTCCCTGCCGCAGCGCTGAAACAGCAACTCAGTTATAGCAGCACGCACCCCCAGTGCCGCACAGTTCTGTTATATTGCATGCAACAGAACTACGCCAACACAATATGAGAAGTAGTTACACTATAAGAAGTCGAATCTGATCGTGAACATTGATCACCAGTGTCGTTTAGTTAGATAGAACAATCCTGAACAGTTGGTACTATTTCTTAGGTGTGTCACCTGACAAATTAAGCGACACAGATGATCACTGGTCGTGATCCTCGTCGGTCGTTGTGTATACTAATAGGAAGGGTACCATGAGGAAGGGTGCACTTGCGCGGAAGCTCTCCAGATCACATGTGTCGCGAGCTTCTTACGAAGCGCGATCGAGCCTTGTTACATAGTAAAGAATCAACAGGCAGGGCACCCATGCATGCACGCACGCGCGCAGAACACTGCGCAGTCTGAAGCTTCCTGAAAAAATCTTGAATTGAACACACTTCTTTCAGTGTGCTAGCACATGACTTCACCTGCACACATCGCAGATATTATATTATAACATAATATAATATCCGCGATGTATAATATCCTGCTCCTTTATAAGTATAAAAGGAGAGCAGTGGACATGGCATGCATGCATGCACAACAGTGCGCAGTGTGAAGCACAACAGCGCGCACTGAATGAACCTGAACGCAACGCGGTGCTGTGCAGGTTCGCGGCGTGCATGTGGAGCGGCTACAGGCGTACCCTGTGCATGGATGGGTGTTCTCCGGCGCAGACAACGTGGACTCCATGGCGTCCCTCGTCGGCGCAATATGCATGCAGCTCCAGGTGCTGGATGTGCCCCACAACCTGCTGTTGTGCGACATGGGCGCGCGAGTGATCCTGTGGCCACAGTGCTTTGCGGAGAAGCAGGCCAAGGGCCTCGTGCCTCAGGATGTGCTGGACACTGGTGTTAACCCAGCAGCGTTTGAAATCGCGGGGCATGTTGTGCTGAAGAGAGCGCAAGACTATGATGCTCTGTCTCAAGACACCGCATGGAACATTCTGCAGCATGTGAGCCTCACCGCGCATGACATGGATGCACTGCAGGGCAAGCTGTTCAGTGCATACCTGACTGGGTCCAAAGCAGCCAACATGTGAGGCGTGTGAACGTAGCCCTTTCCCATCCTTGTGCGGCAACCTGCCTGAGTGCTGGAAACTGTCGCAGTGAGTGGTAGTGTCAAGGGGTGTGGCTAGGGGTGGTAGTGGCAAGGGGTTTGGCTAGGGGTGGTTGAGGCTGTGGGTGGTAGTGGCTAGGGGTGGTAGGATCAAGAGTGGGCACTGTTCAAGAGAATAGGGTGAAAGTTGCTTGGTACTGGTGCGGCACACGAGGGCTGAAGAGCTGTGCCTTTTGAGGTTTTTATTGAGCGTTTCAACAGTCAGTTCTGTTGGGGCTGTGAAGAACGAGTGTTAGCCGCTCTGGTGTGTGTGTGTGCTTTTTGGTCCACTGTACACTACACGTGGTCCACTGTACACTACACTTGTGATGAGGCCGTCTGGATTCAGCGAGTAATCTTTCCAGGGTTCTGCATCAAACAGTGTGGTTGAGGTCGCACCGGTGCTGCAGCAGCAAAGGACGATATGCATGTCACAAAGCGAGTCCAACGTATCAATCGGTCGAACCAAGAGGCGCCGAAACGCTGCACCAGACCAGCATCGCCCATCACCCACCCACCGGAGGCAAGCGTCAGTAGATTACGCACAATGAGGAGCAGGGAGGGCTACCTCCATAACTCGGTTTAAACTGTAGTGTGAATTCGGTTCACACTTCAGTGTGAAACTTGCATGGACAGTGGCCCAGTACTGAAGCACAAAGTGTGCGAAGACATAACGGCACCTGTAACAAGGACCCGAGCCACAGCAAGCACCGTAAGATTGAAGTGACACAATCAACAAACAAAGCTTGAACAAAAGCCTAGGGCGCCACAGAGACAGCGCCCCAGAGACAGCGCCCAGCACCTACACACAAACGCCTCAAGAAAGTAGCTAAGTTGCAAAACAGCACAGGTCAGACGCTGCGGGCCAGCGCCGCCTGTTGCGGCCCTCGCCAGGCACAACTGGAAGACCTCCCAGCAGGAGGTCCTGGCGAGGGCCGCAACAGGCGCAACTGGAAGACGTCCCAGCAAGAGGACATCCGAGCCGCCCCGGGAGGGTTGAAGGAGGGGCCAGGAGCGCGGAGGTGGGGGAGGGGATCGGCGGAGGATAGGGAGGCTCCGGAGGTGGGTGGGGGTGCGGGAAGGGGGAGGGGGCCATGAACATGATGCGCCTGGAGCGGGGGCGCTGAGCGTCGGAAGGTGAAGGGGGGCGGCAGGCTGCAGGCGCCGGAGGGGTGCGGGAGGCGGGGGAAGGGGGATCGCGCGGGCGAGAGCTTGAATTCAAGCTCTCGCCACCTTGGAAGGATATGGGTGGGGGTGCCTGCAGGGAGGGCGCGGGGGGGGTGGGGGGGGGGGGCGAACAGTAGCCGCAGGTGGCTGCAGCATCGACAGTGGGGACCGGCAAGCCTGGAAAGTGGGCCTCGCGATCGGGCACGCACGCCAGTTGCGTACACATGTACGCACCATTGTGTACACAATGTCGTGGGTGCTGCGGCAGGTCGCGGTGGCTAGCTCGCGCAGCGCTTTGTCAACAAAGAAGGGCTTGCCCACTACACCTGTAGAGGTGGCAACCTCAGCGAGTATGTTGAAGTGTTGGTTGGCGGGCTTGCCAAGTCGACCGAAGAAATCGTGGCTCAAGGGCACACTGTAGTAAGTTTGCATCTACACGGCGCGGCCATGTGAACCGCGAAACTGTATCTGAAACCAGCCAACATGAAATGAGTCCCAAAAGCAGGGGCCATCATGAATAGGTCCCAAAAGCAGGTGCGAACATGAAATCGGAGCGTCCAACATGAAGTAGGTCCCAAAAGCAGGGGGCCAACATGAAATGGGAGCGACCAACATGAAGTAGGTCCCAAAATCAGGGGGCCAACATGAAATGGGAGCGACCAACATGAAGTAGGTCCCAAAAGCAGGGGGGCAGCATGACATGGGAGCGGCCAACATGAAGTAGGTCCCAAAAGCAGGGGGCCAACATGAAATGGGAGCGACCAGCATGAAGTAGGTCCCAAAAGCAGGGGGCCAACATGAAATGGGTCCTAAATGCAAGGGGCCAACATGAAATGGGAGCGACCAACATGAAATAGGCCCCAAAAGCAGAAGTCGTCAACTAGGTCCCCATAGGTCACCAAGTTATAGAAGTGAGCTTGTACAACCATAGGCCACTTTAGCTTAAAGCTTTCATTGACAGTGGTGTGGGGCACAAGCACAAAGCATGACTGGCCTGCAGGCCAGCTGGGAGCATCTGAAACAGACCAGCAACGCCGAAACCCCATCCAGAAACCCCAACACCCAGCTCGAAATACAAAACACACCAAGCCGCAACAAACCAAACCAACGTTCAGCGCCATAGGGACAGCGCGAATAGCCTGCACACAAGTAGTGCATGTCAGCGCCACAACGAGGAAATAGGGCAGTGCGGAGAAGACGGCTCGACGCCGCAGGCCATTGCGCCAGCAAGGTGCGGCCAGGGGTGCCCCCCGCCCGGCCGCGCGCTTGGGTGTCCTCCAGACATGGTCTCTTAAGAAGCTTCTGGTTGTGCCGCGGCACAACCAGAAGCTTCTTAAGAGACCG
>JAUMHD010028853.1:0-29239 GCA_032359135.1 Ulvella scutata
TAACGGCGGGTTGCAATTGGCAGTTGCACGAGTTGCCAGCGCCTCCGCAGGGCTAGCAGAGATATCCCTAGCGCACGTGACGCTTCTAGAATGTAAAGTAAGAGCTAAAAAGTCTTTATGTATCAACAAAAGCGAATGCAAGTAACAGAACGCGACATGAGAACGTGCGCAAGGCAGCGAGTAACAACCTAGCGAGTCTGTAGATCCTCTTCTTTCTCCACCTCAACACAGAAAAAAAAACTGTTATGATCCAGTTATGTTATGATCCAGTAAAACCAATTTGCCGAGATACGTTAGGCTACTGCCTTTAAAAAAAATGGTGTTGTGAGCGCTTGAGGTCAGGGGATCGGAATCTGCAGGGTCGCTAACCATACAATCGTCGGGCTTTAGGAATTTATTCCGGGTCACTCGAGTAGAGTAAGAGGGGGGTTTTGCCAGCCTCTTCGCTCGCCACCGTAGTACTGTATACACATAGCGATAATCGTAATAGCGATAATCGTAAAAGCGATGGATTTCCCGAATCCATTCGCGCACCGTAGAAAAGCCCATCCCGTACATGGCATACATTTTTTGGGCCTTCCCTGTTTGGCATCTGTACCTTTACGGTATATTCCTTTCTTTCCTCTCTTACGTTTCGTTCCCTTGTCGATGTAGTGACTTGGCATATAGTACCAGTTACCATGTGCACACAGTTGTGTGCCCGTGACAATTGCGCATGCGCAACTAACAGATGCGCACAGATATCACATGTGCGCCACTAAGCCACAAACCCCACATGTGCGCCGCTAGGCCACATTCACGTGCGCCGCTAAGCCGCACACCCCACATGTGCGCCGCTGAGCAAGGTGGCCCTGGGGGCCAAAAAAAGCTAATCGGGAACCATGCCATACCCAAGAAGGGCTTCGGCTTCAGCAACCTCGAAGGGGTGGGGCATGGACATACACCTCCGGGCCACACGGGACCAAGAAGGCAAACACAGCGGCTGAGAACAGAGAACGCTGAGAACACAGAGAACGCTGCACAACATTACAAGCTAAGACAGGGTCGTCAACAGGAACCGCATCGTCAGCAACAACAGCAGCAACGAGGAGAATATAAGCGGCAATAACGGAGTACACCGCAGCACATACACCAGCCTCACAGTCCCGCAGGAACACTGACGGATCAAGAACCCAACGAACACAGCATGTACTCACTGAGACAGGGTCAAAGCAATTCGCATCACGTGCGGCAAGAAGGGCAATCCGCGCACACCCTTCAGGGGGGACCAGCCGAAGCAAGTCATCCCAGAGGTCATTTGGGTCGGGGCACCCCACTGGAGAAGCTTTACAACTAAACAGAAAGTGTTGCACACAACGCCAGCGACGCTCCAACGCAGTAAACCCCATAGCGCAACTAGGAGGTGCTCCAGTCACACAAAGGCCACAGTTTTCTCGATGGCAGAGCCCATGCAGCGGCAGCTCATCCCAGCCAACAGAGTGGCAGTACGGTAGCTTCCCAGAGAGCACTGTGAGAAAGGGGTACACTATCGGTGCAGCATAGCGAAGCAGAGGCAGTGGGGAGGACCAGATAGTAAGGGAGTCAGGGAGGGGGTTGAGCATTACATGCCGTCTAAATCTATGTAGCATAGTACCTACCCCTGCTTGTGACATCATGCCAACGTCGCAAAGCCTCATGGAACGGAAAGTTGCTCAAGGGAAATCAAGTTGTGGCACTTGACACACACACAAAATTCTAGATGCTTCCGCAGACGATTCCGTGTGGTGATGGTGACATACATAGATGGTTGTCTGCACTCTCCCTTAGGCATAGGAAAATATGTTTCATTGTCAAGCATTCATATAATGTGTTTTGGGTGCAGATACTATCATACTAGAACAGATATTTACACCACTGGATATTTACACCACAGCTGCACACCCCGAAGCTTGCACAGCCTAGTGTCCGCTCACAATCACACTGCATCTGGTAAAGGCAGCAAGAACAAAGGCACAGGTGCCTGCGCCCTGCATGTGTTTTTGGATGGAGCATGCAGATGAGCCTCAGGCACATTTTCTAAAATCTATCCCTTGTTGGAGATGGTCAGTACAACAATTTTCGAAAATGCATCCTTTCAAAGGGATGCCAGGGGGTCGCATTTTCGAAAATTTGCGCCCAGTTTTTGACTTCTTCTTAAATCCATCTGCAAATGAGGATATATCCTCAAAAAAAAAGAACACTGGCACTGGGGCCCATGGGCCGTTCTGGTGTGCACGCGGGCAACTGGGGAGCCTTTGAAGGTTCTGTGACCACAGTGGGACTCCCCAGGGCACATAGGCCCCCGTTAATGGTTTAGATAGTTTTTTTCGATTTTACCGATAGTTTATCGGCGATTCTGGCTGTTTGAACCGATAATCGAAAATGACACCGAAAACGGCAGGAAAAGTGGTTCTGATGCCGGATCTGGAGCCGGCATCAATGATAATGCTCTATAACGCGATTTCCGGTGCAAAACAGGTGCTCGGAACTGGTTACTAGTAGCATGGGCTCCTGACACAATGTGTGTCCATTCCAGCTGTTGACCTTTTCTTACATGACGGGCCATGTATGAACATATTATCAGGGTCTGGGCATGTTAACAAGATTGCTTGTGCAGTGTTTACATCGACTGGTGCTTCATTTTTAGCTCGAATGCGTGGTACACCATCTCATTTGAAAAACAAAAGTCTCTTTCAGTGGCTATTGATTCTCGCTATTTTCGATTCTACCGATAACTTATCGCCATCTTGGCGTTCAGGAACCGATAATCGAAAAAATTCAAACAGGACCACTAATGGGGGCCTACGTGCCCTGGGGAGTCCCACTGTGGTCCCAGAACCTTCAAAAGGCTCCCCAGTTGCCTGCATGCACACCAGAACGGCCCATGGGCCTTACTTATACTTCGTGCCTACGTATACCCCCTCTTTCATACATGATGGCCGCTGCTGCATGAAGCCATCCTCTTTCTGCAGACACAGTCGGGCTTCAACACTCCTGATCTGGAGGTGCTTTGAAGTGAATTCTGTCGTCTGCATCGTGGTATATTCGGTGTGGGCATTAAGAGCCCTGGTCACTACATTACACGTTGGTACATGAGCCATGCTATGGAGTTAAGCCTGTAACTTTACACACACTACATTACACGATGCTATGTTTCAAGACTCACTGAGCTGACCAACCAACCACAGGCTGCCCGCTTGTGACCCGTGCCTGCCTCACACTTGCACCAGCTTCAGAGCACCAAAAATGGACCTGCCTGGAACCACATTGCACCAAGGAAGGGCACGTTGGGTACTGGAAGCGCGCAATACTCTTCGGCCTCAGCGCCATGGGAGTGGAATTCATGCAATGCGTGACGAATGAACTCACCAGAGGCCCTCTATGAACATGGCGCAGAAGCTTGAACAAAAGCTGAGAGATGGATCTGTTCGGGCCGGGACTTGAACCCGGGACCTCGCCTTGTTTTGTGTCTTGGGATTTCTGTCTTTTCAGTACCTTTTCGGGCGACTGGAAAACACATCCAGCTCCGTTGTGGATTCGACATCCAGCAGTGCAGATGACACTGCCTTGGCGCACGCGCATTACTGCCTGTCCATACAGTAGACATGTGCACTGCAGAATTCCAGGTATTCTTGATGCGACGAACACGTTTCTCGCCCTGGCGTCCGCTGCAGTTGCAATTGGCGTACTATGGCATGTGAAAATGCTGGCATGCAGTACTGCCAATTCTTTGTCTGTTTTAAGGGCATGTTTGGGGCGATCCAGAAGCACAGCCCTGCCTGGGGCACTCTTGGTGCTACAAAACATCATTCAAAAACAGGTCGTTAATTATGCATCCAACCACCTGAACATTGCCCCCCCCCGGCATGCATATAGTTCGCATGGTTATATAGAAGAACGTAACATAACATCACCTTGACACCATCCTTGTGTGCTCCCAGAAGCTGTTCTTGTCCGTCCCCAGAGTGGCCTTCAAAATTGAACAGAGCATACACATTTCCCGCTCAAAAGAAGCCCCTGCATTGCTCTCCAACAGCTACGTGCACTCAAGCCCCGTGAAAGAATATTGTAACAGTGAGCAAATTGTGTGCCTCTTTTCGTTCCTTGATGTGCCACATGCAAGATCTCTTCGTTCCTTGATGTGCCACATGCATACAGCGAGGAGACCAAACCAAGCACAACAACGCGTGAACTGTGTGAACGTGAATAGGAGATCCGAAGAGAACTAGTCGCGCCAGCAACAATCGTTGCTCTTAGCCAGGCGTACATGTGGATCATTGCGTTTTGTTTCCGCGTAGATGATGTTCCGTTTATGCACCGTGAAGTTGTGTTTTGTGTAGGCTTCCGATCTGTGCATCCATAGCCCTCCAGACATTCCGCAACATAGGTCTGGAGTGATGGGAATCGAAGTGGACCCGCCCAGTTGCGAAGGGACCCATGTTGTCGCGTGAAGCGGGTATCATCTGGGGATGCCGGCATGAACCCGCATGCTGCTGCACACCTCGTTCGCCGTAACCAATAGATTTTATAAATAATGGTGGCATATGCCAGTGCGCTTACGGACCTCTGCATTGCTTTTTTTCTTCTGGCTGGATTGCATTTAGCAGAGGCCCAATGCACAACGGCTGTCAAGGCAGAGGACATAATAAGTATAATAGCAGATGCGCGATCCACAGGGATATCCACGGAGGTTTGCATCTCAATGCCACTTCCTGGCAACGGAACGTGCGTTCCGTCCAGCTCCAGCTCCAGCTCCAGCTCCTGCCCCTGGTACATGTACACATATGACGTGGAAGAAGTGACATAAACGTATTCTCTACTTGTTGTGCTGTATTCGCTAGCGGACAGCATGAATTATGTTGGTTCTTCACTGCGGACCGTTATGGAGGATGGATCCCAGCGCTTCCAACTTCAGGGGATATCACGAACATGTCAACGTTTTTGACAATCTCTTCAGGGCACACGTGTAGTGGTTTGGTATTCTTTCTGTTCAGACCTGTGGCCTAGTTTGACCTGTTGCTGCTGACAGTCCTGTACACCGTGTTCCAAGAGAGCCCAGTGGTTGAGTGTGTATGAAATGCTACAGGTTAGATTCACTGCCGCAGTCAAGCACGCTGACAATCCCAAGCGGGATGCACGTCACAATTAAATGTCAGTCAGGCATCCTCAATACTCGCAGCCAGGATGGCAGCCTCAATCTCGAGGATAACTCGAAGCTCTCGCTCGAGCAATGTATCTTCACTAACTTCTTCGCTGGGGAAGCAATGACTTTCGATGCCAGCACCAGCAAGAACGTAGACACCTCACTGTTTGGCGCGAACCCCAGAGCGGATGTAAGCATGCTGGAGTCCTTCCTTGAGGTTCCTTGCTCGGTGCGAATCACAAAACCTGCATGGCTGCTGTACCAAAACACTGTGGATGCGCTTGAAATGCCTAATGCTCTGCAAAGATCACGCAGGTGATTTCGCAAGCACCGGAGGGTACAGTTGCGGGGGGGTACACGCATGGGCCAGTGGTGGGCACTCCTGCATCAGGAGTCAGCGCTGCCGTGACATTCATAACACTGGAGCGGCCAGCGTCTACAGCGACCGGCCCGGCACTCCAGCTTGACAACGTCACAGCATGGTGTGGCCCCAACTGGCCGGATGCAGAGTCCACTGCGCTTGACGCTCTGGCACAGTCCTCATCAGAGGACCCGACCAGTCATATTGACCCTGACACGATTGATCTCAGAGCAGAGTTAGATGGGGAGTTAGATGCTCCCCTGAGTTCACAGGAGGCAGCTGAGAGTGCAGACGGGGGGACCGCCAGTGCCAGCTCCGCAGAGGGCGGGCCGGAGAAGGACAGCGAGAAGCGCCGCAGTTGGGTGCGGCCGTTTATAGTGGCTGTTGCTAGCTGTGCGCTACTGCTTCCCTCTCTGGTCTGCGTTTGCAACATCCAAGCTCTGTGCATCAACCGTGATACGATGCGAAAGATATCGCACTATGGCATGCGTACCTAGAAGCGCCCCAGCTGCGTGTACATGCCCACACAGCTCCTGGAATGGACGCTTGCCTTCAGAGGCAGCACAGCTCAACCCTGCGTCTGCACACACTGTTGGTCATTCTGCATTGTGGCCTGTGCTGCCATGCATGACATGTGAGCGCGGTGTGCAGTGGGAATGTGGCTGCTGACAGCGATGTTCATGCTGTGTGCTGTGAAGCGCGACAGGAAGCGGCGGGAGAGCAGCGATGCGCGCGCACGGCAGCATCCCGGCACCTCGCGGCAGTCGCACATGCAATCCAACTCGGCGCTGCCTGCTCCCACCTCTGGCTCAGACATGACAACTGGCGTCGTCACTCCGCATGGCTCACCCATGCTCGGGGGCCAGCATTCGTCCGTAGCCAACATGCTGTTCAGTTCTGGCGGCGATGATAGGGCCAAGAATGGCGGCAGTGCAATGGACAACCATGCGGTGCACAAGCATGACAGTGTGTTGAGCACCAGCGGTGCCAACGGGTCCATGCGACCTGTGCGGCTGCCGGACCGCACACCCTCCTCGTCGCTAGGCGGGGCACACTCGTCAATCCATCCTGGAACGCACCCCTCCCCGGTGTCGTCCAGCGGCGAGCCGTTCTTGCCGAACTTTGGCATGGACATTGGCGGAGGAAGCATGCGGGGCCGCGGCGGCGAGCTGGCCGCATCCTCCCCGCATGGCGGCTCTGAGGTCGCCTGCACCGAGTCTGCGGTCGCATCTCTGGCGGGGCCCTTCATGCAGCAGCAGCCTGCGGACACGGGGCCAGGAAGCCACAGCACAATGCATGCGGCAGGGGCGTTCTCGCAGGAGCACGCGCGTCCTCCTGTGGGCACCATGCATGACGTGCAGGGGCACGCGCTCGGCAGCGTGGACAGCGAGCTGGTGAGGAATGCAGCAGGAGTGCTGTCACCGAGGCGCACGGGCACAGGGGGCACTCTGTCCACCGCCAGTCATCACGGCTTGAATTCCCAGTACTGGCATGGGTCCTCTTGGGTGGAGGACGATGGCGGGCATGCGGACAGCACCGCGCACGTGCACCTCCAGCGCCGCGACTCCTCGCAGCTGGCCACACCTGGGGGCCTGGGGGACACGCCCAAGTCGGCGGGCAGCGGCGTGCGGCGCATGAAGGATGCGGTGCACCGCGCCATGATGGAGATGCAGCGCGACATGCATGAGCAGCAGCTCAGGGTGTTTTCAGTGCTGGGCCGGGGGGGGTATGGCACCGTATACCATGGTGCGCCGCTCGCTGCCGGCAGAACGCAGAACCCCCCTGGTTGCTGTTGTGAACTGTGGTTGCAGAGACAGCAGCCTGCCTGTGCTGGTCAGTGGCTGCGAGGCACAGAGCCTCGCCTGCTCTTCTTTTCTCATGTGCATGTGTGTGAATGTGTGAGCTGGACAGGGGGTGGCCGCGCCAGACGCCCGTACTGGCATGTCCGCCAGGTGCCACATCGTGATGGGGGGGGTGCCGTGCAGGGCAGTGGCGGGGGCTGGAGGTGGCCATCAAGACTGTCATCTTCCAGAGTGATGAGAGCGATGGTGTGATGGCCAGCCTGGCCAGCGAGGCCGCCATCGCCAGCACCCTCAGCCACCGCAACATCGTCGCGATGTACAGCCACGACATCTGCAACGTGGCCGCCGCCTCCTCCGCCAACGAGCTCGACATCTTCAAGTTCTACCTCATCCAGGTGCACCCCCCTCCCCCCTGGCCTCCGCCTCTCTTCTGCATGTGCTGCGCAGCTTATGGTGCATGCATGCGTGCACTATGAGGCCTTTGCTGGCTGTGTGTGCATGCATGTGTGCCTTTAGTGTTTTACCCTGGGTAAAATGTAACATTTTACCCACTTTACCACCTAATAAGGACTGGGCATATGGGCTTGGTACAATGAATTCGTGAGTAACAGTACCAATTCACTTTGCCCTTGAAGTGAAGCACGGTAAAATGGGATAAAGCGTCAACATTCGGTATATTCATCTGACTGGCCAACGTTGCTGGCCCATTCACGCAGCAGACGATTACTTTACTGTGAAATCGTATCTACTGTACCCCAAGGGGAAGTTATAGGCAAAGTGGTAGTGCTGGAGGTAAGAGCTTGATACCTACGTGAGGAGGCTCATGCGTGTGCAGGAGTTCTGCAACGGCGGCAGCCTGCGGCACGCCATCGCAAAGGGCTTCTTCGGCCCTCAGGCGCTGCCCAACCACTGGGAGGTGGTGCTGAACGTGCTGTCCCAGGTGGCGCAGGCGGTCGCCTACCTCCACAGCAAGCGCATCTGCCACGGGGACCTCAACCCCGCCAACATCCTCTTCAAGGTGCGCCCCCCCCCTCGCTGCTCTCCCCCCCCCCCAGGATTGTGCAAAAGTTCAAGAAACTGCCCGGAGTACTTGACCCGACTGCTGCGCGTAGTAGTGCTACGCTGCCCACTTGTTCTCTTCAGTGTGGTATTGGTACCGCTGACGGCTGGGGGTGTGCTTGACGGTGCATGTGGTGCAGTATGACAGCGGCATGCATGGCAGCCTGCTGGAGGCCATCTCTGCGCTGGAGGCTGAGGCCAAGGTGGGTGACTTTGGGCTTTCCTGCAAGATCCAGCATGGCCGCTCGCATGCATCAGACATCCGGCAAGGCACGCCATTCTTTGTGGCCCCAGAAGTCGCCGGCCAGAACCGCCTGCACAAGTCATCAGATGCCTACTCGTTCGGTGTCATGATGTGGGAGCTGTGTGTGGGCTGCCCCGTGTACACCGTGCAGCAGTGCGCCCCCCCCCCCCCCCCGTAACATGCCACAATGCATGAGCTGTTGTTGCGCACTGCTCTGGACAACGCATGGCGATCGCCTGGGTGAGAGCACATGAGCTGTCGCATGCGACCCCCAGACCCCGCCCGGTCTCACCCTGCAGGGGTGGCAGCCCCAGACCCCGCCAGTTGTTACCCTGCTGCTTGCATGACATGCATGGTGCCCTCTTGCGCACCCGCCTCTCCCAATTCAATACGCGCATGTTGTGACGGCAGCGGCTGTGGTGCAGAGTGCCGGCCGCCCGGGAAGTGGGGGATGGGGCAGGCACCACCGCAGAGTATGTGCGGCATCCCAGCTTCCCCCAACTGCCGCCTCATGTGCCGGCAGTGTTCGCGCAGGTGATGCGCGCGTGCCTGAGCCAGCATCCCGAGGACCGGCCCACCCTCCTCAACATCCAGCAGGAGCTCGAGGACATGCGCATGCATGCCACACACCATATCCCCAGCAAGGTGTGCACCCCAGAGTTCATGCATTGTGCAACAGTCGGCCCGTACAGGCTGCTGCACTGCAGCCGCGACACAGTTCCACGTTCCCCCCATGCCTCTTATGCAATGCATGCATGTTGTTCAGATGGATTTACGCCGCGCTGCCGCCCCCCAACGCTACGGCGACAGCAGTGGCAAGGCGGAGCGGTTTGACAGCCTCAACAGCTCGAGCACGCAGGCGCGCATGCTCACCGTCACCTCCAAGCAGACCGACACAGCCTCCCACCTGCAGGACCTCACCATGCGGCCCTCCGTGGCCTCCTCATCCTCCTCCATCTTCTCCGACCCCTTCAGCAACGTGTACCACACCGCCGACGCCACCCTCTCAGACACCAAGATCTCCCCCTCGCACACAGTGCCCTCCTCCTCCGCGTCACGGCAGCAATCTCTCTCGATATCTCGGCAGTCCTCCTCTCGGCAGCCGTCACCTGTGCATCCAGGCGCGCAAAGGCAGAGCAGCACCCTGCGCAGCCCCAGTGGCCGCAGCCAGACGAGGGGCTTTGCACAGCAGAGCCCCAGCCGCAGCGCCGCGCCTGTGCACGGCCCTGGTAGCCACGGTGTGGAGCTGGCGGCAGTGGAGGCGCAGGCGGCCCCTGCGCCACAGATTCCCACGTCTTCGGAGCTGGAAGACAGCGGGCAGGCGGCGCGGGTGGTGCAGTGGGGCTCCTCCAAGCGAGACCGTGCCAAGGCACCCTCAAGACGCCCTCAGAGAGCCACATACGATGCACCTTCTCCGAACATAGAAACTTTTCCTCACAGTGCAGCGAGCAGCCCTCAGCAGAGCAGCCGCGCGTCGGACCGCTCGCAGTCGTGGGCGGGCAGGCCGCATGGCGACCACGCCGCCGCAGCAGCAGCTGCCGCACATAGCGGCTGTGCTTCCAGCCGATCACTAGCAGCCAGGCCGGCAAAGGCCTCGCCTGCCCAGACCCGCAGGCAAGCGAGCGAGCGCGAGCGCGCCGCAGCATCACTGCCTCGCTCCCGGTCGTCAACAGATGCGGGCACCAGCCCACAAGGCCCCCTGAGCCAGCACTCTGATGTGGCGCAGGAGCACAGCAGGCATGCCGGCAGCACGTCGCCTGGCCCGCGCATGAAATGCCGCGCTGAGGCCCGCGTTGACCCCCGCTGGGCGGTGCGGACCCCGGGGAGGGGGGGGCCGCGGCATGCAGTAGCCCGCGCACGCTCCACAGGCGCCGCAACACCCAAAGCAGGTGACCCACGCCCGACCTCCAGGGGGGCCACCGCACGATCCCACAGCGGCCACGCAGGGAGGTCTGTTCATCGCGTGGACGGTGCAGGCCTGCCCCGGGGCGTCGGCGTTGGCCAGCCGCAACAATGACCAGCACACTGCCCGAAGAAGCAGTGTGCTGTGGAGTTTGCACGCGTTGCTTGAGCCTCTGCTGAGTTGAGGGTGCCGAAGACAGCGGTTGTGGCAATGGAAGGCACCGAAGTACCTCTGGATGGGTATGCCTGGTGTCCGTGTTTTCTTGCCGTTTTCTTGCCATCACCATTTCTTGCCGATGTGGCTGCGAGTAGCTGTTTGGTAGCAATGAATGACGAGGCATGCAGTGATGCGTGAATGGACATTCTAGCAGGAGTGCATGCGTGTGATGCATGTCACGGCTGTCCACACGCACGCAGCCAGTTTGACGTTGACTCGCTCAGTGTGTGATGGTGTGCGGCTGCCCGCGTGTACAGCTTTGTGCTGGGGCAAGATTACGTCTTTCTGTACAACATGGCCTTGCAAGTTTCCCAGACCCCTGGAACATGAACATCTTTCCAGGAGTCAAAGAAAAACAACCGAGTGTGTACTGCGTCAGTTAGGCTGCTTGCGGCTGCACCCTCTCTTCACTGTGTGGCCTGCCCTCGGGTGTTGACATCCGCAGTGGCGCGCCTCGCACCAGGAGTGCACCGCCATACAGCATCTGAAACCAAGCAACAAAGCAGAGCCCACTGCCAGCTGTGCCGCACAACCTGCCATGAATCAGAGAACACACCAAGGCAGAAATCTGTGTTTAGTGGTTACATGGTTCCCTTCTTGGAGATGCTCCTAGGCCTATGCGCTTTGTGTGTTACCGTGCCGCGCCACCAAGGCAGAAGTAGGGCTCTTAATTAGGACGTCTGGGAGGTCGATTAGCCATTGATTAGTTAGGCGCTAATCAATCTTTAATTAGGAATGTGCCAAAAACAATGATTACAGGTTAATAAGAGGTCCTAATCAATACCTGAGTGTGTCGTTTTCGAATTGATTCCAAATCAGCTGGGAAGAAGGGGGTCGCCGGAAAACAACATCCCCCAGAAAAGCGGTAAAAGAGTATGTATGGCAGGTTGCGGGTTACCTCAGTCGTCCAATCAGTTCGTCCGGTCCAAAACGTTCTCAAAGGCTCCTTATTGTACGTGCACCTGAAAGTGTTGTGAAACTGAAAGGTACCTCACAGCCGATCTAGCAAGACGATGCAAAAGCGCGACTGTTGTTGCTAAATTGTCGAGTGAGCAGTCTTTTGTGACAACTGGAATGACAACATTGCAACAGTCTGTTTCCTCGAAATTGTATGAACAATTGATTAACAAGTAGGCGCACCTCTGCTACCTGTCTGGTTCTGTATACCTCTCTGCGCTATCCCACTGCTGACTCTTCCAGTTCATTGTCCTACTGTCCTGTAGATGTAATCTCATTAACAAGTAGGCGAACAGTTGGTTAGAACTAAGGATTAGAACTAATCATAATCAACGTCAGTAGTTAGGGCTAACGAGAAATTGATTAAATCCCAAAATGTCGATTATCCATTGATTAGGAGGGTGAAAATCAATCCTAATCTTTTGCTTATCAAGCCTAACCGGTTAATTTAGAGCCCTAGGCAGAAGATACCAGACAGCTGGCCTCTGCCACAGAGACGGCGCCAGCCACCTTCACCCACATGCACGGTAGATGTAACTTTCACACACGTCAGCAGCACAACGGTGAAATACCACAGCCTGCCCTCGTGCGCGTCTGTTCCGCATCTGCAAGATGAAAAGCACAGAGCGCAAGCAGGATCGCCGCTCCCAGTGAAGCCTGCGCCACTAGCAAGCGTGAAGGGGCGCCTCGTGGATGCCTGGTCACACGTTGGGGAGTTTGTGGCAGCCGGCAGGAGCGCATGAACCAGCTGGGGGCCAACAATGTGAATTATTCGCGGACTACACCACTCTCGCTATGAGCTGCGAGCTCAGCACCACATGGCAGACAAACACAAGGACATCTCGTGACTTGTCAGGGACAATCCCTACTGCAGGATATTCTATCAAAATAGCAACCTCATGTTCACGCGGCCTGTCACTGTGTTGCGCCACCGCTGCTGCAGATTCGGCGCCACCCTTCTCGCTTGCGGCCTTCTAAAGCTGGCCATTCGTGTCTTCCCTTGTCTGCTGCTTGCCCTGCCGCTCCCCCCCCTGCCCCCGCCCCCTCCTGGGTCTCCTCTCCCTTCTTCGTGTGTTTCTGTGCCGTGCCCTTCATCTCGCGTGTCCTCTCTTGTGCACTCTCCTGCTTCAGCCTCTGTTCCTCCCCCAGGCACCTGCTGTTCACGTTTGTTCTGCTGTTGCTTTGGCTGGCGCCGCCCTACGTGGCTGCCCCTCCTCCCCTGCTCTCCGCAGTGCTGAGGCCCATTCCCCTCAGGGTTGGCGTGATGCCTGGTGGTTTTTTGTTGCCTCCAGGGCCTACCTTTCTCATCATTCTCTTTCTCGTTTTGTGTTTTTGCTCCTCACCTTGCATCTGTCCCCAGAATCCTACCGCTCTCCTTCGGCCGTTGGAGTGCCACTTTCGGAACTTGGACATTTTTTTCGCTGCCCCTATTCTTTCTTGTGAGGGGAATATCGCCCTTTCTGGGGGGGGGGGGGGGGTGGGGTTCTAGGTAGCTGGGGGCCAAAATGTTTTGGGGGAGGCCCAGGACCTCCTTTCTTAGCGGCACATGTGGCATTGTTGGTCGCGTGTTCGTATCCACTGCATGGAGCCATATACTACCAGTGGTTGTATGGAGCGATGGTTCGTAGTGAATTTGGCTTTGTCTGGAGGCGTATTATATTCCGCAAAGTTTGGGCTGCGCAATGGAAGCCTTACATCGACGAAATTTTGTTTGAGTACTTGTCGCGACATCTGTCGGCGCACGAGGGAAGTGGGTCGCGAGGAGCGGGTATCCATCATCCACAGGGTCGTCAACGAAGCGGTGGGCACGCCAGGGGTAGTAGATACTTCGCATTTGGTTGGCTCCTCCCCAAATACGTAATGGCTTCTGAAGCTTCTGAAGCTTCACTCCAAAACTACCTGGGGCGCAAGTTTGGAAGCCAATTCAGGAGTAGTAGTAGTAGTGAGAGATTACATCGACAGCACTGTAGAACCAGAAATTCAGCAGCAGGAATAGAGCAGAGACCTATACATGTCCAGACGGCAAGCAGGAGAAGTTCCTCAACGCAGCAGTAGTAGTAGTCGCTAGCGGTTGCAGTCTCGCGATGTATACACGTGTATATTACAATACATCGATACATTCATTCATATCTGCATCTGCGCAAGCTGCGATGCAAGCTGAAGAATACGGCACGAATCGGGCGCAGTGACTCCGTGTGATGGTGATCGTAGCTCAAGATTGCTTTCCGCATTCATGGCATGGTATAAAGTGTGCTGGTAGTCAGTTACGCGCGCTACACGTGAATTGTACATACCCGCATTGTGGCAGACTTCTGATCGGATAGGGAGTCAGCTCCGGAAACTGGTCCACTCAGACTATAGCATTCAAGCAATCCTGTCAATTTTCATTCGCGTCGATTTTCATTAGCTGCAGACGGTGGTAAGGGATCAAAGTTCATCTTCGCAGGGCGGTTGTGGGACCGCAAGTTTACTGCTAATCCCATGGCCATGTCGGCGATTCATTCGGACAACCTTGAGTTCCACTCTGAAGGTACGTTTCGTATCGATACATGCTGAAATATGAGCAGAGATCTCGTCTATGGGATACGTTATCCATCTGCGAAGATACGCGCTGAATGGCGTTGCACATGGCTTGTTTTCATTTTCAACAGCTCAATGACACGATACCGTGCTGCGCGAGTTTGTATGATTGGTTAAGAACGCCACAAGTGCTATGCACCCGTCTTTTACGTCTTGGTACTGTAGCATGTGCTTAAGCATGTGATGGCCGGGTGATTCGTCTGGGCAACCTAGATGACCGAGACTTCTGTACCCGGCATCCTGTCCCCGCCGTTAAGGATAGAGCTTGACACTGTTGTCATGGCTACTTCGTAGTATCTTGGTGCTTGAGATTGGTGCTTGACGGTTGTGGCGGTGTGATCGAGTTCACTTTGAACCTGCTGCTGCTGTTTCTGACGGTTGTGGCTTGCACGGCTCCAATTGACTGTGATAAATTTACTGTGAGCACAAGCAGACTGAAATGGTGACCAGGTTTCGGCCTCGATGTCTGAAGACTGTTCCTGGGCTGTGTGTACTTGCAGGATTGATACCTTGCTTGCGTGCGGCTATCATCTGCGCGCTGAGACCATATTCCACGCCCATGTTCCACGCGACTGTCTGTTCAAGTTAGAACGCGATGTTTATATACTTGGCGGGTGTTCACCAGCAGGGCACGCGGTGCAGGTGACGGTGGCTGGTGCCACAATTCACACAGCTGGCAGAGCTGTCCTGGGACGCTGTAGGCAGAACGATCTACCCGAGCGTCGCGTACTAAGGTACCTGTAGCTAACTATCCGTGCTCGTATGTGCCGGACATCGTGCCTCGCCTCGGAGCGTAAACGTCTGCTATTCGCTTTTCATGGCCGAACCCCCATGGCACAGCCGCACACGGTCGTCTTGATTTTAGTGGTTCTCGCCTTATCACTCTCAACTCGGTGCTCGGCAAGCCAGCAGGTGATGTATGTTGATACGGCGGAAGATCTCCGACAGGCCCTTGTGTCTGAAGATGTCGAGCATGTCGTGCTCACGTCACACCTGTCCTTGCGCGAGGCTACACTACCCTTTCATGTACGTGGACGGAAGAAGACGATTCGGGTGCGACTGTACTGCTTCTGCGGAGCACATTCTGCTGGCACTGCAGTGATAGAAGCAGTGGTAGCCGGTAGTTCAATGTGACAGGAAATATGCATGCGTCTACTCGCAATCAAGCTGAGTCAGCGGTAAAGACGACACAGCAAGATACTCGCCTACAGCAACTAACCTGAAATAAACACTTGTCATCAGCTCGCAGCGCGCTGCCACGTATTCGCAGATGATCTTGCCTCGCATAGCACTGGTCAGCCATCAGGACACACGTACCAAAAAACCGCATGATGCGCCTGCAGGGAGCTTGCCACGAGCCTTCTGATCGTTTCCTTAGAGACGAGCGTGGAGACAGGGAGGATGAAAGCCGCCCAAGCTGGAGGTATCTGCAGTGCTTCCTGTCGGTGACTCACAGCTGGATCCAGATTCAAATGCAGGGCTCCAAACCCCTTGTATGGATATCTGACATCTACTTGCTGACCAAAGGGGTCCAGAATGACGTCATGCAAGCGGACAGCAACTCATTGATGCGTGTGGAGGGCGCGAGTGTCTGGATTACAGGAACCTCCTTCGTGTCCCGCAGTGGCTGGAGCAGGGCGTTGGCACTGAAAAACGGTAGCATGTTCCTGGGAGGTGAGCCTCCTCGTGACTGCATCCCGCCCGTGCCGCTCACACCACAGCACATGTCGATACATGGGCTGTGCCGGCAACATGTCTCGTGACATTCTGCTGGCACTGTACACTGCATGTTGTATCGCTGCCAACTGTGAGTACCAGTTGTATACCGTATGCATGCTACACATGCATGCGGTATGCAACCACACCACACTTGTAGCGGGCCGGTACCCATGCAAACGGGGTGTCAATATTGACGGACCGTGAGTGGGGCGGGTGGTGTGTGCAGGCTGCGTGTTCCACGGGCTGCACCTGGAGAGCCCCAGCCCGGTGATGCTGCTGGACAGCGGCACCGCGTACTTCTTCGGTGCCATCTTCAGCGGCCTCAAGGGCCCCCCAGCCTGTGGGGCAATGCATGTGTACAGAGGCGCGCTGGCACTGGAGGGAAGCGGGTGGGTGGGCACGGATGCCACGGTGCAGCATGATGTGTGCCTCGCGGATGCCTCCTCGCAGGTGTTCGCGGACAGCAGCGTGGCAGTCACGAACCTTGAGATCGGAGAGGACAGCGGCTACAGCCCCCTGGAGCAGGCCGCCGCAGCCACCCCCTCCTTCCTCAGCGCCTCTGACGCGCAACTGCTGCAGCTGATCAAGGTGCGCCCCTCCCCCCCCGCCCGCTGCTCCTGCTCCAGTGCAACGCCCTTCCTGTCAGATTCCCGTGAAGCTGTGATGTCGCGCGATGGGGGTGCCTGGCGTGCGCACGGCTACGGGCGCTGACATGTGCAGTTCGTAGTTTCTCCGTCTCTAGAAACAGCAGTAGCCCTCCAGGTGAGCAAGGGCACTCCAATCTGCGAAACGAAACCTTTCGGGATACTGAATAGATGTGATTGGGGTGCAGTCTCAAGTCACGGAGACCGCCATGCTGTGGCCGGACGACGTGCCCCAGTCGGCCGCTTCGGTGCCGCCGCGCCGCCGCAGCCTGCTGCCGCACACGGCGCTGCTGGTCATCGCATGCACCGCCGCGCTCGTGGTGCTGCTGCTGGCCGCCCTCGTGCTGCTGCTGCTGCTGAGGCGGCGAAAACAGATGATGCATGCAGAGCTGGGCTGCGCCTCTGAGCAGGTGCCCCCCCTGACCTCCTTCTCAGCCCCCTTCAGTGTATACCTACCAGCAGCTTGCAGTGCCGCGGCGTGCAGCTCAGGCCTTGCACCGCAGCTTCCTTCCACTGCCATTCCTGCTGTAGCGTGGGACTGCTAGTCGTAGCACTTCTAGTCACTCATACAGAAGGCGACGTCATTCTTTCTAATGGCACCAGTTCATGTTCAGCTGTGGCTGCAGGGGTCCTGGCATGGTGCGGAGCAGAGCTCATGCACGTGCAAGGCGGCGGCCGCACAGCCTGCGCTGGGCAGCATGTGCCGCGCGTCCACGATGTCCGAGGGGGCCTTCACCGGCCCCCCCAGCGCCCTGGCTAGCACTCGCGACTCCTTCGTGCACATGGACTCGTTCCTGACTCAACCACAAGAGAGCGGCTCGATAGTCAACACGGGCGCGCCAGGCTGCCACGCTGCTGATGATGGCATGCATGCGCGTCAGAGCCACACCTGCCCTCTTCATGCTGGCCTCGGGTCAACTGGCGTGCCCATGTGCCACAGCAGCAGCGCAGGGCAGGGCCTCGTGCGCAGCGTGTCAGTAGGCCACTGCGCTGCCGCCTACCACATGCATGCGCCTCGGTCCCTGCCGCGGCGCAAGCTTGCCAGATGGAAGTCTCTGGACCCCGGCGAGCTGGACAGCATATCAGACAAGCTGCAGTATCCTCCGTCTTTGCAGGCGCGCCGGCTCATGGAGAGCCTGCAGGAGGAGGGCAACACCTCTGACACCTCTGGCACTCTCAACCTGGGGGCCAAGAACCAAGGCCATGTGTTCCCCGGGTGCCTTGACCACTTCAAAGAGGGGACTGAGGACAAGACGCTGGACACATGTAGCCACAGCACGCCTGCCACCCATGCATCAAACGGAACAGCTGTGCTCTTTGGTGAGGACTTCATCAGTGGGCAGAACACCGCCACGTCTGCTACTGTAACGCCCTCGACATCAGCGGCAGCCACCGCAACGCCTTCCACAGCAGCGGCTGCGGCTGCGGCAGGGGGCGGGGCGGCCTCGCAGCGCAGCCCGCCTGCCACAGCGGCTGACTCGCCGCGCATAACGCCGCCTTGCATTCTGATGCATGGATCGCCGGGTACTGTGGGCACGCATGCGGCCGGCGCTCTGTCCTCCTTCAGGATTGCCACGCGGCAGCTGGCCGGCCTCTCGCAGGTAACCGCCGCCTTGCAGCATGAGGCTGCCGGCGAGGGCGCCTCCGATTCACCTGTAACCCTCCGCTCTCACCCCTGAAGTGTACTCGGGTACCTGCCACAGCCCCGTGGCGACTATTGAGCCTGTGCTGTGCTGCTGGTGCTGCAGCATGCATGTGTGCAGGATTGTTGATGGATAGCGATCAAAAGTTTATGTAGGGTGTGTGCTGTGCTCATGCACAGCTTGGGCGGGCCTCTGCCGCACCACCTCCGTCCCGTGGTGGTGTTTGAGGCAGTGGAAGAGGCTTAGACCAGAAGCACTACACTGCGTCACAGTTATAGTTCTGTTGTGCTCGGCATGTGCGTTATTCATCCAGTTTAGGGGTGTTTGAGTACTGTTGTGGTTGGTGTGTGCATTTTCATCTAGTTGTGGGGCTGGAATGCATGCATCAGCGACAGCCCGTTAGTTCGTAGTGTGGATTTTGTGCAAGTTGCGGCTGCACGGAGTGTACAGCTCCAGAGAGATTTCTAGACCCCGGGGATAGGTGTTTTTTTCATTTCATTTTCATAAGTTGGTCATCCATGTCCAAGTATTGTGGTGCTAAGCGTGCAGGCTGCACTTCCTTGTGGTGTCTATCCTCAAGAATATGCAGACTGGAGGATGTCAGGTCTCGCCCTCGCAAGGCCAGGGCGATTTTGGGCTGCCTGTGAATCGTCGTGGTATGCAAATACATTGACATGATAAGTCAATCTGGATCGAAGAACTGTGCGATGTAACATGCCCCAGAGAACCAATCCCTTCGTATGTTGTCTCTGCTTTGCTGTCGGCCTCGCAACACGCAGCAGCTCAATTTCAAATGCACAAGACCGATACAGGTTGTAGTATCTGCGTTGTTGCTTATGTTCTAAGGCTCTACGCAGGTGAAACTTGCATCGACCGGTGCACTCTCTGTGCTTGCGAGCCGCATCGACAGCCTCCGAATTGATGTAGAACTGAAGTCACAAGACAGTCCTCAAAATATTGATATGCTGTGCTTATGTTGCATACAGCAGTTCAGGTCGCTGCCTGCAATCACAACTCCACATGCATCACATGCAGTGTTGCGCCAACCAGGGCCTGACACTTCCACATGCATCACTCGTCCCCCCTAGAGCCCTACTAGTGGGGCATCCAACACAACAGACAAGTGCAACTGTAATGAACTAGCCAGCATCATGCCGACTAGACGCTCGGACAAGTCTTGAACCAAACACAGATCTGTGGAGACAACTCAGCCTCAGAAACCCAATTGGAACATGCATCAGCGCCACTGTCCACCAGTATTCGCTGCACCACAATCCCACTGCAAGACGTACCCATTAGCCATTCTATACTCATGGAAGCCTCAAAGGCTCACCACACAGTTCTCATGTTTGAGCTGCATGTGTTGCTGTCACACAGATGCTCTTACATAGTCAAACAGATGCCCTTGTCCCACAGATGCTCCTACGTCTTTGCAAGCTTCGTGCTTTAGTACTGCGCCACTGTCGATGCAAGTCTCATATTCGACTGTAGGTCTGAACACTTGTGCTGATGCCCAGAAAGTGAGACCTGTCAGCCACAGGGAGGTGCCTGCGAGCTCTGCGGAGCAGCCTCAGCCGCAGCAGCAGGCTCCTCCCTCTTCCTCCGTTTCTGGCGCTGTTGTGGCTCACGCCGAGGCCTCTCCAGCCCCATCTCCTGTGCCACTGCGAGCAACTCGTGGAGCTGCCATGCGTCTGTAACATCAAACTTCCCGCTGCTCTCCCTCCGGAGCTCGGTGACGTGCGCCTTGGAGCCCACCTTCTCCCCCTGCAGCTCACACCCAGACACTCCCCCTTGTCAATCGAGCACTTTTCCCACCTTATTTCACTTGCAACGCGAACAAGAGATTGTAGGCGGCCTGGATTGGACAACACTGAAAAGGTGGAGGAAGCAAGCGGGCCTGCAGTTCAATGCGGCGCTGCGAGCGGCAGCCTCGCAGACGCTGGTGTGAGATGCAGCTGGGCACATGGCAGGGCGGGGGCCTCGCACCAGATCATGAATCAGCGACCGCACATACGTGCCCTTGCCGCAGCGAATCCAGTACCTGAAGCTCTGACGGCAAGAGGCCTGTGCGTCTTGCCACACTCTGAACTCTAGCACCTTCACGGCGCGTGGCTGCCGCTCGATGTCCTCCCCGGCGCGTGCCGCCTCGTACATCCTCTTGCCCTTCACTTGAATCGCAGAAAAGATGGGTGGGAGCTGCACCGCAGTGCATGGTCAGTGCTGCAGCCGCATACGTTGTCCAGGGGACATGAATGGTACCATGGTGGCATGCCTGTCTACCACGCACAACCCCTGCGATAAACAGTGCTCCCATTTGCATCAGTCATTCACATGCACCCTGGGTATCTATCAAAGAAGCTGATTCTGCAAGCGACAAAGCCGCATGATGGTGGAAGCCAGCGGTGCGCATCTAGCCGCGACAAAACAGGATTCGAGAGGGTTGCCACGCATGTGCTGAATGTACGGAAACGGCATGGCATCATAACAGCCCTACACATGACCTCAAATACTAACTTCAAGCAACAGTACCCGGATTTTGAACGTGCGCGACAGCTGTTATTGCGCACGTTCAACACTGTGATGTAGCATGAATAGTGGTGTTGGCTGACAGCTACTGATAGATGCTACATCACATCACCCCCCGCATATGAAGCGCCCCCGCCACAAACGAGTGGCACATGCATGCGCCACAGTGGCCAGGAGGGCACCTGCATTAAGGCCCCTGTGAAGTGTGTGGTGGCTGCGGCCTGCAGGTGTGCCTCTGTGATGTGCTCCCAAGCTGCAGTTTCCGTCACTGCAGTTTCCGCATCGTAAGAAGGCGTGGCCTCCCCCAGCCTGAGGCTGCCGCTGTACACCTTGTCCTCCGCTGTGAGCAGCATGGAGCTCTTCGTGCCGCGCCCAATGCACAGGACCAGCAGCCCAGTCGCCAGGGGGTCCAGAGTTCCAGCTGCAGGCACTGTGTTTGCTCAACAGCCCGCCGCGCTGCCTTGCCTGCCTGCCTGGCCCCCGCCACCGTGGCGCTGGCTGCCGCCACAGGGGTGCAGGGCACGGGCATGGGCAATGATCAACGAGGACGTGCACCGCACGCACGTACACAGAACGTGGTTGCGAAGTAAGAAGCCGCTGGCAGCTTTACATTTCCTTGCGTTTATGTGCATGCATGGCTACCTTGGACTGTGTTAAGGAACGTCAGCACTGTATCTGCAGGATTGGCGCTTCAGGAGCATGCACGCAAAACAAGGGTAACAACAGAGGTGGCTTCGAAGCCATCAATGTGCCAAGACTGGTGCATGCATGCCAATGCTAAAGTGATGAAGGCATCGTCGTACCGTGGCCAATCTTTCTGATATCCAGGGCGCGCCGCAGGCGCACCACCACATCATTGCTCGTCCACTGCAGCGGTTTGTCCACCAGCAGGGCACAGTTCTGCCACACGTTGTCATCCTTTGTGGGTAGCTTAGGAGGAGGCATCGCTGTGGGCGGTGGGGGGGGCTTCTTGCCGGGCCTCCCGGCCTGCTGATTCGCCGCAGGCGCCACCTGAACTATGTCACCCTTATCAGTGCCCTGCAGCAGCAGTTGGAAGAACATGAAGAAACAGAGGAACAAAGGGACGTCGTTGTTCTGGAACTGTCGATGATAGAAACCCTGACAGTAAGGGGGCGGCAACCACTGCTGGGCAGCCTGCTGTTCAGGCGTGAGGCGAGGGCCAGAATTTTGGTGAGCATGCGCGCTGCCGGTGCCCACACCTCCCACAAGTGGAGGCTGCAACATCGGGTACAATACTGGGGTGTCCAAACGCCAGGGACACGATTCAAGCTGGAGGTGAGTTACACTGCACAGCCATGCTGTGCTGCTGTGTCAGGGGTCCGGGCGTTACTACTGGAGAATCTGTGTGGGACAAGTTGAGCTTTCCTGTAACTATGACTGGTCCATAGTGGCACACCTGCAAGGTGTTGCTAGATTGGTGATGCACAGCTCTGTTCTTGGAGTGCCACAATAAGCCGGTGAAATGGGTACAGGGTAAACTGCGGGAGATAGTGTTCAATATCATGACGTGGGATGGGTGTGACTGGGGATGGACACCGACAGGTGCGACCTTGTCTCACACGGGATCAGAGTGTAGTCCAGGTGCAGGCCTGTTGTCCTAGTGCCGTGCTTGTGAGCTGCAGCTTGACCTACACATGAAAATTATCTTGTGCATCATCATGATAGTTGACTGTTTGCAGATAGGAGTTGGAGCGGGGTAGCACGTAACGACACAATCGGCTGCACTGATTAGCACTGCAGCTACAGCACTTGCACCTCAACAGCAGCAGCAGAAACATCACAACAGTATACATATCTACAATTTGTGAACACAACGGCTTGGAGAACACTACATAGCTCGCATGCTGTGTGAACATGGAGACGTAGGAGGCGAACAATGAACAGTAACGTATCATCTCCAGCGTACAGCCATCAACAGCACGTATTAACCTTGTAGCTATGATTCGGCGCAGGCAGGATTCCGGGTGTCTACTAGCCTGAAGAACCTTCAGACAGAAGAAGGAACGCGTGCAGCTCAGGTCACTGTTGCAATTGGGTTATCTCGCCCCAAGACAAGTACAACGCAACCTTTTCGACGGTGAGTATCTGGCATATCATGGTACTTGCGTCAAGCCAGGCTTCAGCAATTCAACCTTTTGTTATTTTCAAGCGTTTCCTGTTACACAATATTGTGCTGACAAGGAATTCATTGCAGCGCTGACAATAAACACGGGATGAAACTTCACGAAGCAAAGGGGAAGGCTTCACTGCAGTGTAATCACCACCTTCTGTCCAGGTGTTCGGCTGCCGGCAATTCCAGTTCTGAGATGGTGGTCCCTCCAATAACCTCTCACGACAGCACCAATCTGATGATGATGTTTGATAAACGCCTGAGCCAGTAGGAGGCAACGTACGTATCAACAGAGAGGTGTGGTGTCTAGTGGCTCTTGACCCCGCCCTCGAGCTGTAAATAGCGTCGTTTGACGCTAGTTCAGCTGTATTCAGGGATATGGATCCGCTAGGTTCGAAGCAGCTGCCTCAGACAGAGGCACCGGCAGGTGCAGCAGCGTCCCCGGTCAGGAGTCCAGGTCATACATCACCGTCTTATAGACCAGCACCATCAGCGGCTGTGCAATCTACGCAGCAACCACATCATATGCTACAAGCACGTATGATTGTGTCCCAATACCAGGCGAATCAGCCTCAACACCCAGTGCAGCCTCCGATCATGGAGATGCCTCATTCCAGCCAGAGGCCTGTTGCACAGCCCAACGCAGCACCCATATCACAGCCCCCGCAAGTGAATCAACCTCGTCCTGTTCAATCACTCGCAAGGTCAATGCCTCTGAACACAGCGGTGCGTCCTGTTGCAATGACGCCACACAACCCACAAGCCAGGACTCCACAGATGCAACCGCAGCACCTGTCGGTACAACAGCACCAACAATCCATTCAGCACCACAATCAGCGTCTTTCGCCACAGCCGCAGCATTCACATCAACAGGCACAACATCCGGGCATGCCTCTGCAGCAGCCAAGGGTGCAGCAGCCGCAGCATTTACGCTCACAGATGCAGCAGCCACAACAGGCGCAGCAATATTTACAGAGACCTGTACAACCACAGGCTGTTCAACAGCAGCAGCTTGTACAGCAGCAGCAGGCACAACAGCAGCAGCAGCATGTGCAGCAGCAGCACGTGAATCAGGCACAGCATGTTCAGCAGCAGCAGCAGCATATACAACAGGCGCAGCATGTACAGCACCAGCAGCATGTACAGCACCAGCAGCAGCATGTGCAGCAGTCACAGCACACACAGCAGCAGCAGCATGTGCAGCAGCAGCATGTGCAGCAGCAGCAGCAAGTGCAGCAGCAGCAACATGTGCATCAACAGCAGCAAGTGCAGCAACAGCAGCAAGTGCTACAGCAGCAGCATGTGCAGCAGCAGCAACATGTGCAGCAGCAACAGCAGCACGCACAGCAGCAGCAGCAGCATGCACCACAGCAGCAGCATGCACCACAACAGCATGCACCACAGCAGCAGCAAGCGCAACAGCAGCAGCCTCAGCAGCAGAAACATGCTCATCAGCAGCTGCAACACCCACAGCAGCGCACACAGCCTCAGCAGGCCCCACAACAAACTGCACAGCAGCAGACCCAGAGCCAGGCAGACCCGGAGAAAGGTGCTACTTTCTACAAGCTTTGGATCAGATCATCTTGGAGATGGAACACATTCGTTTTGGCATGTGGCGTACACTAGAGTTGATGCCTTTCCCTTCCAACCTCGTACGCAGTGCAGGCTGGAAGAAGTTTAATACATTCCGCACGAAGCTGTTCTCACTCGCTAAGGAGGACGAGGAGATCAGCAAGCTGTGGTATGCGCACGGCAAGCAGGTCAGGGAGGAGCATCCGAAGCTGGAGACCAAAGAATTGCTCCCCCTCATCGTAAAAAAAGTCTGGCAGCACTCTCATCATGACAAAGACCTGATGCAGAGGGTACGCACATTCGTGTACCTGCACCGCCTGTGAGCTGCTTCCCTGCAGCTGAGTCTGCCCATTGACAGAGAAGCCAGTCTCGCCTCGATTGGATCTGCACGTCTTCATAACGGCAGAGGCGCAGCATAGAAGCACGCAGAGTGCGTCGGCTTAGGAGCAACTTATGCTCCTAACTGGGACAACCCGAGAGCACAGAAACAACGCCGCAACAGCACGTCACTGTTAGATCTGAGTGTGTATTGCCATGACAGCATCACAGCCAGTGTTTTTTATTTGGCCGATAAAACGCTCCGAGCGATGGTTTTTTTTTAATCCACGAATTTCATCGGGCTTGTTTTAAAAATTGACACCCCCCATCGGTTACCACTTTTTTAAAATGATACCGACCTCCATCGGCCTTGGCCGATGGATTTTATAAAAAGTCTGCATAGTTCATCGGCCTTGCCAGTGGGCAGTACCCCCTGTACAGCAGTAACTTGGCTCTAGTGTTGAAGTAGGAACATGGGGGGTAAGAACTCTGGGCGCAAGGAAAAGCCTAAGCTTCCCACTGGAAAGTATAGAGACTTGTTTGGAATCGTCAAGCACATAGATAGTTCTAATCAGCCTCTCAGTAAACAGGCACGAGCCAGCTGTGATGCATCTGCCAGCCAGGCAGCCGTGCCCAGTGAGAGAGCTACGAATTCAGCGCACTTGGAAGTCGCTGTCAGAGCAATGTACCAAGGTATTTTCAGTGTTGAAAATTTTCAATACAAGGAGGCTCTGTCGCAGTGGCATAGTGATTCTATACGAGGCAGGTACATGGCATAGTTGAGGGGTTTGTAAATGAAATGTCGGTCTGGGTATAAGACTATTGAAAAATTGTATTTCGGCATTTTAGCCATTTTGGTCAGCCGATGGATTTTATGCGAAAATACTGGCTCATCGGCCCAGAGCGATGGGTATATTTTAAAATATATTACCTTCATCGGCCGGAGGCTGATGAAACTTTTGTTTGTGCGATTTGAAATAAAAAACACTGATCACAGCTGTAGGTGCACGCTTTCCTTTCGCAGAGAGTGCTCAGAAGGGTGCACGTTGCCTGCTACACCACCTCCTGTAGACGGGGCGAGCACCTGATCTGTGGAGGTGACAGGTTGCAGGTGCTGCCATGCACTGCTACTAGGCAAGAAGCTGGGCCATACATGAACTCTTTCACCTCCTATGACGTGCACGGAGTTCTCCTAGCAGTGCATGTGCACCTGAGGGAAGTATGTGGCTGTGTGCAGATCTGGAGCCATACCCCGCAGCCACCAAAGGCCGCACAGCCCCAGCAGCAGGCACAGGCTGCAGCAGGCACAAGCCACGGCGCTCAGCCCCAGCAGGGTGCACAGGCGCTGATGGCGGGAGGGCGACCGGGCATGCCGCAAGGGGCGCGGCCTGTGGGGGCGGCCTCTGCTGTGCCGCTGCACTCTGGCCTTCAGGGCACCCCTCAATATGTGCAGCCGAACCCTGCAGTCGCTGGCGCCGCCGTGTACCAACACCAACGGTTTCCAGTGGCGCCTGGAGCGACCGCACAGCAGATGCAGTACAAGTATCCTTACGTGCAACAGCAGCCTGGCAGGCCCCCCGCGTATCAGACACCCCTGACAGGGGCGCAACAGGCAGAGCAGCGGCGGCAGCATGAGGAGCAGATGGAGCGCAACCGCATAGAGAGCGAGCGGCGTGCGCGAGAGGCGGAGGAGAAGAGGGTGAAGGCTGCTGAGGAGGCAAAGCGCAGAGCAGAGGAGAAGGAGCGGCAGCGGAAGCAGGCGGAGGACCAGCGCCTTGAGCAGAAGCGCCAGAAGGAGCTTGAGAGGCTGCAGAAGGTAGCAGAGAGGGAGCAGAAGCGAGCAGACAAAGCCAAGCAGAGGGAAGAGGAACGCGAGCGCAAGAAGCAGGAGAGGGAGGCTGAGAAGCAGCGCAAAGCACAGGAGAGGGCCAGCGCCAAAGGGGGCCCCAAGCGCAAGGTAGCAGTCTCCCGCAGCACCTCCGGGAAGGGCCCTTTCTCAGATGGGGTGTCGCCGGTACCGTTGCCTGATGGTATTACAGTTCCGAAGAAGCGGCCACCGTCCAGGCCGTCTGGTGGTATGCCTGCTCCCCATTGGCCTCGTGCCTGCTGCTCGGGGTGTGCCAAAACTGCGTGCACGTCGCTATGTGCTGTGATACGTTCTCCGGGAGTTTAGTGGTCAGCAGCGTGCAATGGCCAAGTTATGCGCAACTAGGCGGTTGGGCAGCATGCTGGAGTGTCGGCGGATGTGGTGGATGAACACTAACACAGAGCTGCATGTGGTCCAGGCTCCAAAAAGAAAGCCAAGACGGACGTTGACCAGCCACTGGCCATCCCTATAGACATCGACAACGAGGAGGCCGCGCTGCTGGGCGCCATGCTGGTGGGCTCCCACACGCACCCCCCGCTGCAGTGCTGTGCGCAGAGTTGCTGTGATGTCGTCGACGCTGACTGCTGCATGCCGTGTGCAGAAGATGGGCCAGCAGCAGGGCCACAAGCCGGTTCTCGACGAGGGGGCCGTGCTGAACGACGCGCCGCTGCGCTCTAGAATGCTGCACGTGGCAGCGGGTCATGGCGTGCACCTCGTGCATGCGGGCGCCGTCAAGACCTGCAGCGTGGCTGTGGAGGTGTATCTGCGCGACCTCCTGCAGCAGATGATGCGCGTGCACTCCATTCGCACAAAGCAAGCCAAGGACTTCCCTGGCATGGCTCGCGACACCTCCAGAAACTGGGCTCGAGATGTGCGCCCCCGCAGGACAGCGCTCGCTGCCCGGCCGCCAAATGCTGACACTGCTGCCCGCCTGAACTGCTCTGCCGTATTCGCCTGAACCTCGTAGAGATACGCCTAAAGTTCGGTACCGGGCTCCATTCTTTTTGCCGCGCAGTTGCAAGGGCTGCACCCCGTGTAGACGTCGTTGCATCCATTAAGGCCATGCATAGCTGACAACCTGACAGCTGTTCTGCCTTGGCAGCCGCAGCCTGCTGGTGCAGAGTTGTAGCATGAGACGTGGACCTCCATACGCCTTGCACTGTGTACAGGTGGCAATCATTACAGAGGAGGAGAAGGAGTCTCTGCTGCGGGCGAGGCAAGAGCAGCAGCTGCAGCAGGATCAGCGCACCATTGCCGCCCATCAGAATCGGTGCGCACTCTTCTCCGATGTCTCATGCCATCCTTAATTCACCGATACTATGCGTGAGGGTAGCAACGGTGCGTGCGTGGAGAGGGCTGCTGTCATGCATCAGCGCCTTGCAGGCGGCGAGGTGCCGAGCTCGACGAAGAGGAGAAGGCAAAGCGCAAGGAGACAGTTGATGCTGCAAAGTCCCGCCTGCAGAATGCTGAGGCTCAGAGCCGCGTCAATGAGAGCCTGCAGAAGATTCTTCCTGTGCGACGTTTCGGCCAAGGCCGCAGGCTGTTCGGAGCCTCGCTGAACAACCTGCGAGGGGGTGGCTTGCCCAACGTGAAAGCAAAGCAGGCTGCCAATGGAAACGAGAGTGGCGCTGCTGGTACCTCGCATGCTGCTGCAGGAGGCAGTGCTGTTCCTCCTGAGGCTGATTCTGGAGTGCAGCGGCCTGTTGCGAGCAAAGTTCCGGAGGTGGCCAAGAAGGCCAAACAGGCACTGACCATGCAAGATTTGCTTTCAACACTGCGCCACAATCCAGTGCATGCACATAGCCAATTGCAGTATGATTTGTTGCACGCATAGGTTGGCGAGGTCTGTTGCTTTAGTCAGAGTAGAGGTCACTAGTGTGCTGGAGTTTGTTCATGTTCATGCGACATTGTGTGTGTGTTCACATCGACAGTGGTTGCATTCCGCTATGTGGAGTGGCCATTCATCCCGTTAGTCAGAAGGCGTGCGCGAGTTTGTGGAGCAGCATGCACTGAACCAAGTTCCTGATTAGGTGAATCCAGCCAGGCTTCGCGACCGTGGGTGCCATCTGCCCCAGTTCTGCCACATACTGTCCACAGCAAGGCATGAACCATCAAACAGTTCACTGAATACGTGCCACAGACATGAGCTGCTGCGCTTGCCAGGCAGTCAATGTCCAGGGACCTGCGCAGCTTTCTGAACAGTCGTGCTTGCGCAAACCCCCGGGAAAATGCCCAGTCTGTGGGGTCCCCCAGCCTGTGGGGCCAGTCAGTTTCGAGAGGAGGTCCGCGTGCTTGAGCAGGTCATGAGCGGGGTACCCAAACAAACGCGAGGGAAATATGGTGGTCGCACCCGTGAAAGCTGTAAATTAGATTCTATGCCCCTTCAAAAGTATTTTTACTCATTAAATAAAGTCTAAAGTCATATGTACCCTAGTTACTACAGACAGTGCTCGTGACTACATACATCGTGATCTGGCACTCGGGAGCATCACGAAAGCTGCTAGACGCCCAGACGCCGAGCCCCTCGCGACCATCA
>JAUMHD010028864.1:0-29193 GCA_032359135.1 Ulvella scutata
GCAGCAAGGCATGTTGTGCGATACCTGAAAGGGACCATGCATTTGGGACTCAGGTTTCTTGGCCCAACCACGGCTGAGAATCAGGGGGTGTATCAGTGTTGCATGTACACCGATGCGGATTTCGCAGCGGACGTCGACAGGTGCCGCAGCACCACTGGTGCTGTGATGCTGATCAATTGTTTGGAGGTTGTAAACTAGCCTGACTTCCTGTGTTGAATGACTGTATCAATCCCGAGACCTCGACTTTGCTTAAACCCCTTCCAACACCTTTCAAGAAGCCACAAAACTCTCTAAATGGTGCTCAGGTTTGTTTGAATTTGAAGTCTATTCCATACCTTCGATACTCACTCGAGTATGTTGATTCTGTTTGTAGGGTTTCTTCGCCCTCTACATTTGTCTATTTGTTCTATCTCTCATTTCTCTGTACTGGCATTGTTCTTTTTCCCACGTCTTCGAAGCCTCTTGGCTTATAGTTGCGTACACAAAGTTTCGATGACAGCAGCTCCAAGAACCTGGTACATAGGTGGTTTGATGGGTTCCAACGCATATCGCTCGAAGTCTAAGCGGACGTGTGGCTGCCATGTTCCCCTAGCATGCGTCAGTCCCTATACTTATGTACGTGGCCTGGTCACCCACTTGGGAGAGCATATCGCTGCGGCCCTGGATCTCTCATCGCCGTGCCTTGTTCTTCTGTTCTCTTCTCGAGGTCATGTTAAGCTGTCACTCGATTGTGGTTAGGTAGCTGAACTGTTGTCAGACGTTCTTGCAAACGTCTTGGGAGGGAATAGTGTTGGCCCAACACTGTTGGGTTCAGCTGTGTTGAGACACTGAGATTACATGTGACGTATTAATAATTCAACACAATGCGCTTATGCCATGCATGATTGCATGTTGCTGCTACCAAGCATCTCTGCCTGTAGCGCTAGGTTATAAGCTGCCAGTCGTTGGCACTCTTTGAAGGTTGATTTGGCATCTAGTATGCATGAATTCGTTGTAGAGAACAGCACCACAGTCGTGCGTTTCAATTACCGAACACGCTCAGGGAGTCGCTCAGTTTACTCCACTGTGCTGGAATCTGTCTCGTATGGCGCGCACTCAACAGGAAGACTATGACAGGTGATTTTCATGTCCTGGTATATCGTGATTTCCCATGCATGTTGATGTGTTGTATATGATGCTGTCGCTGGACTTGAAGCCTGTTGTTTTGACTATTAATCCTCTGTACTGTTGGCTACAATCCGGATTTGGAATGCATTAAGCTCTTGTTCAGTCTGATCATTTCACCGATCACAACATCTATGTGTGGTGCTTGCTGCGTGGTTGCTCCCTGGGTTGTTCCTGCTGGAACTGGTATCACAGACGATCTTACGTGTTTGTAAGCTACGTGCTTTAGAACTACGCCACCGTCGATGCAAGTTTCACATCACGTGCAAATGCACCAGGTCACCTCCAAGCTCTCTCTCATAAAAGCTGTCCGCAACCCTAAAGATTCCAGAACTTGTTCAATTCTGTAGTTCAGGCCACTACACCCCATATCAATTACTGCTAGAATCATGAGCCTTGCTTCAGCACCCAGCTTGGTGCCCAACCACTGCCAACTCTTGACATACATCTTGAGACAGGAATATGTTGGAGTGGAATGCACTGCGACAGGCACTGCACATGCTACACTGTCGCCTTGCTGGCCTGTGTGACAACTGTAAATGTGCAGTAAGGCGCACAGTCCCTGCTGCAGATACAGGTTCTTTGGTCTCGTCAGCAGGCCTCCTCCATGCACAGACCTGCACGGGTGTCGTCAACATGATGGCTGCAAGCCCTGTTCGAAGAATCACCAGTCTGCACCTTGATGGACAGTACCCTATGCCTTCTGAAAGGTATTGTGTGAAGCCTGAATCAGCTTCTGGTGATGCATGAGGCACCCCAACGACGTGCTACCAAGGGCACTACTGCATTAATCGATTTCTGGACATCATCACAGCCTCTTATACAGGCAGATTATCGCAGCGCACGCTGTCCTGTAAGAGCCATCACGCTCGAAAGGAAGACTCTGTCCCGGCTGGATAGCACACGCCAGTGTGTATGCCTGTGTACACGCAGTAATGTGGCACAGCCTTGCAAGCATGGGGGTGCATATCCATGCATGCTGGGTATGAGTGATGAGTCTGTGAGGCTTGCACTTTGCGGTGCTCATCCACAGCCAAACCATGGCAGCATTTGCGCGAATGCAACAACTGCAGCAACAACGTACAAGCCCGCTGCTGGCGCAGAGGTGCTCTGAAGTGGGAAACCGTTGCGGGGCAGCATGCGAGTGCAAGCCATGAACTGAAGGTGGGCTGTGGCACTTGGATGTGTTTGCGACTTTGCTGTGGCCTCCACGCGCTCTCCTTCTGCTTGCATGCATGCATGTACATTATTGTGTGAGGCATGTACATGAGTGTGCATGAATGTACACGAGTGTGCGAGACAGGTTCCATTGTGCACTGCTGTGCGTAACTGTGGGACCAAACCTCCCCACAGTCACAGAGAAGCACTGAACAAAGGAACATGCATACAAACTCGCCCTGGAGTCAGCGGTCGACAGCTGGATCACAAGAAGAAATCCCCTCCCTTTCTGAGCTGGCATGATGTTGGGCATGTGCTCCAGTGCAAGCCTAACAGCGAACGCAAGCTCATGCATCTGCATGCAGGCATGCGGCAGACCTCTCTCGGCTGAGCTCCCTCCAGTGAGAATGTAGAGAAGGGAATCTGGGGAGCCACAGCTCAACCTGCGTAAGCATGTTCTTATGCACGTATACACCCACTCACCCGCGACCCATCGGAACACCTGGACCCATGCGAGAACGCATATCCATGCCCCCCATGCCAGCTCCACCAATCCCCCCTCCGACTCCCATTCCCCCTAGTGTTGCCTGCCCCAATGCCGCCAGCGACATTCCTCTCTGGGACAGCTGCTCGAGCGAAAGGGCCTCCTGTGTCAGAGCCCCAGGCGGTCCCATTAACGGTCCGACAGCATACGGATTTTCATGCATGAGCGGTGGAGGCGGCGGCCGCACATGCATGGGAGGGGGCCCCATCATGCCATATCCCATTTGGGGGTTGTAAGGAGGGGGGGCGTGGGGAGGGCGGTAGAGAGGGGGTCCACCAGCAGGGTTCATGCCTGCATGCATTCCTGCAGCGCCAGTGCCTACAGGGGCGCCAGTGCCGCCGTTGGCAGCAACGGGGACAGAGGAAGGATAGATCACAGTGTCTGTGGGGCGGTATCGAGTGGATAGATTGGAGCCGAGGAGGAAGTAGCGGCGATCAAACTTGTAGTCAGGGTTCGGAAGCGGCACGTGGGACGTCTGGAGGTTGTTCAAGGGGCCCTCCACGAGCATCGAGCGGGCTCGAAGGTACGTAAGAAGCGAGTGCCAGAGGGCCTGCAAGGCCACAAAACTTGATTGTGGATGCAACAGCTTCTTTGATTCACTCAGAAAGAACGAGTGCAATTTATGAGGTGCGTTTGTGCACTCGTACGAAACATGGTGTGCGAGAGGAGGCACATGAGATCACAGCTATGTGTTTTGGGAACTTACCATTGGGCAACCTGATACTTTAGCACAGTACAGTTGTGCACAGTACAGTTGTGCAAAAACAACACTGAAGTATGCTGCCAGCCAAGAAAAGGCAGGTGCCCAAATATATCAACAACCCAAGTTACACAAGAAAGAAAGCCAAGCACATATGAGCACATAAGTACAGCCTGTTCCCTATCATGTATACAAAACGATACGAAATGAAAGTGCATGGACAAGCATCAACACGATCACTTCGTGACATTCAAACTACAACATCAATCAAAAGCACTACCGAGTGTGTATTCTGTATATCATACAAAGCAACACTAGAGCACAAATAAACGGGGAAAATAATCCTGCACACTCATACTGGGCATCTCTTTCAGCACTAGAGGCCAGTAAGAAATCATGAACTTGCACTGTATAGCAACATCTGACAGGAGAAGCAAATCTACAGAGGCTTGGAATCACAAGCCCGCTGCAGAGAGGGGAAAAAAAAACGGAGGTATGGAGATCAATACCCGCTGCTTACAGAGTAGTCGTATCAATTTACCTACCATCTGCAGAGAAATGAGAAAACACCCCGGGACAAAGAGGCCACTCACCACACGCTGTGTGTGGGTCTGTGCAAAGGAACTTGAACCGAGCACTTCAGATAGAAACTGCGAGTCTTTCCATACCTGCTTGCACAGAACCGACGCGTTTCCAAGAATAACGCAGCCATAACGCGCCCGCGTGAGTGCGACGTTGAGGCGCCGAGGATCGGCGAGAAACCCGATGCCTTGCACACTGGATGCGCGCACACACGAGAAGATGATGTAATCCTTCTCACGGCCCTGGAACGCATCAACACTGGCCACTTCTATCTGGCTGTACAAAAGCTTGTTCAGAGGACCCAGCTGTTCCATTGTCCGTACAATCTGCAATGTGAATGAGGAATGTTCGTACTGATGCACTGCTTGCAGCATGCATGAGGATTCCACCCAATGGAATTCAGACTCTATATCACACTGAAAACTTTCTTACTTGAAGCCAGGAGGTAGTGAATGAGCAAGACACCAAAACTCAAGCAACAACATGCACGGACAATTCAATGCAACAGAGGCCGCAAGCAGACCAGTTGCAGCATTCTGTACAGAAGAATACAGCAGAAAAACCAAGATTGCATTTCTGGACGAGTCAAGAGTCAGAACAGGTGACAGTATGTTCAGAAAATACTCCTCTGTCAGCGAAAGATGCCTGTGCCTGCGAACATGTCAGGGAACATATGATCTGGGGACGGAACTGTACGCCACTGCAGGAAGGAAATAGGAGCGTCAGAAGGTGCCGCTAGCCACGTACCTGAGCACGCTGCCCTTCGTAAGGAGTGACAACGCCGATCTGCTGAGGCTTCACATCATACGAGAGGAACATAGTTACGATCTTCTCCACCGCAGAAGCTTCCTGCCGGTTCACGTACGATGTCCCTGAGCTCGAAATCTCCTCCACACCTACAGTCAGGAACAGAAAACATTTGTAAGCCGCGAATGATGTGTTCAAGGCTTCCAAACTGCGCACAGTTTATAGCAAACAATGTGAAGGAGATGCTGCTTGGTGCGATTCAAATTTGGCAGGCTGTGTTGCTCAGGGGTTGCGGAATGGACATTCTAAGCTATTCTTTCAGGAACAGGTTCCTGACAGTACAGTAGAGCGACATTAACTCGTACCCCTATGTGCACCGGAAAATCGGTCGGGTAGGACGTGTACAAGTCAACGCATCATATTTTGGCTTGATCTTGCTGTTTTGTGCAGCCAGTTATCGTGCGAGCTAGGCCGAGTACGAGTTAACGTGGTACGAGTTATCGTGAATGCATTGTAGTTTCAACTGTTGTGCAGTCGGATGCCAGATCGGGACACCGTGCAGCCCTGATGGAGCATGGCTAGATCCTGCATTGTGAGTACCGGCGATGCTATGCGATGTTTGAAATTCTATCACATGTATTTGTTGATACTTGGATGAGATCATGCATGAAACATGCTGTCGCCGTAACAAAAGCGCACGCGTGGTGCTGGAGGGGGGGGGGGGGGTGCTGTCGAAGATCTGAACGAAAATGGGCCAGTGTCCGTTGCGGATTTGCGTTCTGAGCCAGTGTGCCTGTACACCGCTGCTCACAGCGAATTCGTCAAGAGCAACGCCACACAGACTGTGGTTTTGAGCTTTCAGTTGAGGGGTAGCATTCGTGAACTTGTCTTTGACTTCGGAAAATGGTTCATTGTCCGAACTTGTGCCACGCAAGCAAAGTGACGGGCAAGTAAATATGCAGGCATGAATGGTGCCTTTGTTTACATCTACCTTTGCAAAGTGAGGCCCCTCTGCTGTGGCTTGCTTGCAGAACCTTGCTACCGATGATTGTTCCACTGGTGTTGTCAATCGTAGGCTGTGGTTGCGTATCTGCTGACATTGTCTCAGTTGTTCCCTCGTTCGTGGCTGTAGAATTGTGCTTTGTCCTTACTATCGCAGTTTGGCTCAGAGTGCTGGGAAAGACTTTCATGATGGTGCTGCTGTGCCGTTCGAGTGGTTGTTTTGTGTCAGTTGCTTTGGTTGTTAGGTTTCATGCCTATTAAGCCTGAGGGTAAGGCTGGCATGTACCGGTACAGAATATTGGGTACATATACCAGTACAATAAAAAAGTGCGGTATATTGCGGTATATTTGGAATGCACCTAGCAGCCCAAAAACTGTACATGCCCACGGAATGTACCTGGATGTACCGTGTACCCGACTGTGTACGGGGACAGTGTGCGGTACACGTACGGAAACGCCAGCACGAACACCACGTTTGCGGTTGAGCAGTGTGTGTTTGATCACTTTGCACTGTTTTTTGTTACCTTCCAGTTACCATTCGGTATCAGTCTGCACCATGACAGTCAAGTTTAATCAGATATCATACTACGCTTTAAAACAAGCCCGAGAAGCATGTAGGAAGGTTAGTAGAGCCTCGAGTGTTAATAATGTCTGGAATATGGTGTTCGTAGATGCAGAAGACCACAGACCGAGTTTCATTTGTTGCGTGAGACAGTAGAGAATTTGCTTGTGGCGGAAACTACTCGAGCAACAGAGGAAGCTGTTGCTGGTCTGCAAGAGGCTGCAGGTGGTGCTGGCGGTGCAGCGGTTGCAGCTGCAGCTGGATGCTCAAATGCATCACAGTAAGGAAAGACTGAAGTCAACACTGCTTAGTTGTGAGATTGTTTGCACCAATGCATCTAGTTTGCTTGATGTGCTGTTCCTGTCTGGGCTTGTGGCAGCGCATGCTTTCCAGCATGGGTTCCGCATGTGAATGCAATCTGTGGCGGTGTTTGACAAGATACAGTGAACTGCATGTTGTGAAAAAAATTCAGCTATCAGCACATATGGAAAGTAATACTTTTTTGCGCTCTAATGGTATGCATGGTACGTCTGTGCGATGTTTCCTTGCATTGACTAAATGTATGAAGTTGACCTATCAATTCGACGATTTCTTGTCAAGTTCTGAAGCCAAACACTCATGCAGAGCAGTCCCTGTTGCTCCAATCCCGTGCATGCTCGGTCGCACGCACCGATACTATGTTCAAGCTGTCTGAAAGGGGAAGTAGCAAACAGAAATGTGTGCAGGCAGCTGTGTGGTCGTTTCTGTTCTGCTTGGCCCCAAAATGTACCGTATACTGGTACATGTGGTACCTGTGCCCATGTACTGGGAATAGTTGCTCTGAACTGTACCATCAGACCAGCCTTAGTAATGGGCAATAACCCAATGAGCCATACCCTCTGTTACAAGCCGGGAAGGGCAGGAACATGAACACCAGCACATATACGTTCAAGGTGGCTGCCTTTTCTTGTAGTGAAACCTATACTGCTAGCTGTCTGCAGGTTGTTGAACCCCATTCCTACAGGACAGGCATAGTCAGGGTTGCTAAACAACTCATAACAGCTACCTCTATAATCAAGTGTATAGTTTATGGTACATTGTGATGGTGAATTGTGCTCCTGTCTGTTTGGTTTCTTGCCCATTGACTGCCTCGCCGGCTTGTTATTAAGGGTATGGTCTGTACAGTCAAGAGGTAGAATATGGTCAACGGTACAACACGAAACGGTCATGCAGAGCATAGTTTACCTCTGCAAGATGTTAGAAAAACCTCTCGGAAGCATGTCTTGAACGGAGCCACTATGCTTCCTTTGGTTATGCCTACTTTTGGGAAGTGAGGCCCCTTTGCTGAGGGTTACTTGCAGAGCTTTGCGACTGTTGCTTGTTCCACTGGTGTTGTAGATCGTGATCTGTGGTTGCGAATCAGTAGACAGTATCTGAATTGTGCCCTGGCTCGTGGTAGTGGCATTGTGTTTCGTCATTACTATCGCAGTTTGGCTAAGAGTGCTGGGAAAGACTTTCGTGATGGTTCTGTTGTGCCATTCGAGTGAAGTGGTGGATATTTTGCCTCAGCTGCTTTTGGCTATTTGGGCTCATGCCTATTCACTACCTTTCCGGTTTGTGAGAGGTGGAGAAAGAAGAATCTCCGCCATGCATGAAAGAGGCTAGCGTCGCCGCGTTGGGCGAGGAGCTCACTGATGACATCATCGATGGGTCGATGCATGGCTTTGTGCATGTTATTTTCTCAGACTTTGCTGAGATGGGGATGCAGGTGTTGAAGGACGGGCTGTCTCCTGAGGGAGCCAAGCGCCTGGCGAGTGTTGCTGACATCACCACTGGGGCGTGGATGGATGCATTGTCCGTTGCATCTAACTGCGTTCTTGGTGATGGGGATGTTGTGTGTTCTTTGCGGTATCAGTTGGGTGTGTGTCCTGCGGCTCTGCAGGATCGCCCTCTGACCTGTGAGTGTGGGAAGCCTTTCAGCCCAGGGCAGGCCACGAGGTGTAGGTGCTGTGCGGGTGTGCGCACGATGTGCCATGCTGTTTCCGTTGAAAGAGGTTGGCGCGAGTGTGGCATGCGATCTGCTCAGGCTAGCCCCAGGGAGCCTGCTGATGCTCACTTGCAGGGAGAGTGTGTTGTTGATCTGGCTGTTGTGAATGGCAAGCGTGTTCATTCTCATGTGTTCGATACCACAGGCATTGTTGGCTCTGATGTCAGCATTGTTGATCCTACTTGTCCTAGCTACCTGGGCAAGAGTGAGTAAGTGTTGTTTCATGACGCCGAGAGAACGAAGAGTAGGAAACATGTTTTGAACGGTGCCACTATGGTGCTTTTGGTTATGTCTACGTTTTTTTAGGCCCGTCTGCTGAGGGTTACTTGCAGAACCCTGCAACTGTTGCTTGGTCCACTGGTGTTGTCGATCATGGGCTGTGGTGGCGGACTAGTACGCAGTATCTCAGTTGTGCCCTGGCTCGTGGTCATGGCATTGTGTTTCATCAACACTATCGCAGTTTGGATAAAAACGCTGGGAATGATTTTCGTGATGGTGCTGCTATGACATTCGAGTGAAGTGGTGGATATTTTGTGTTAGTTGCTTTTGGCTATTTGGGTTCATGCCCATTCACTACTACCTTTCCGGTCGGTCTGTAAAAGGTGGAGGAAGAAAGACTTTGGAGCAAAATGTTCCTAAACGGGCCCCAATGCAAGCGCCAAGCAATACGTATTGATACTGAACCTTTGGACTGCGTTTGACGCCTTCTTTCGTGTTGGACGTGTGCATAATTCGTCACATGGGCATGTCGGGCCACATGTGCCAAGTTCCACTGTCAACCACATTCTCCCACACAGAAAAAAACGCACAGCGATGCTCTTGAGCACTTGAAATACACCTCTCATACCAGGTTCGCAAGTTTCGTGCGCGAGAATCCAGGCGAAGAGTTGTAAATCATGGTGCCATGGCAGAGTTGGTCAATCGGGTCAGGGAAGCTCAGAATGGCAACAGCTGTATCAAGCCTGAGTACTGTGAGCGATATATTAGAAGTAGTGAGACTTTCAGGATGTTATCTTTATACTTTTGCCGACGAGAGTCAGCTCCTTGACGCTCGGTTCAGATATCTATACTCCTTGCTACACGCCGAATTGAAACAGTTCACCAGTACAGAACACAAACAGGCAATGCAGCAAGATGATATGGTTGAAACCATTTACAAATGTATAAGTGACTTGAAAGAGATGGGTTTTCCGAAGCCTGTGTTTGTGACACTGATGGTTCGCATAACTGAGTGGCATGTTTCCTACAGAAACATTCCTGTGGTTCAGTAACACCAAGAAACCTGGAACAAGTATGCAGCAGAACATTCTGAGGTTAATAGCATACTATCCAATAGCTAGAATTGTGTAGGGGTGTGCATCATTGTCGTGTACTGGCCCGCTGGCACCGGCCACGACCACTCAGTTTAGCATTTGTGCATGTAGGCAACCCACAAGTAATTTACTGAGCTTTGAGCACATCACAAGCATTCGCATGATGATGATGTGTGTGTGTGTGTGTGTGTGTGTGTGTGTGTGTGTGTGTTTGTGTGTGTGATACCTGCGTAGGAAAGCCACACAGCATCGCTTCACAAATGGTTCATTTTCATCCATTGCTGGGTAAACTCGTTTTTCCTGAAGGCCCATGGGACACGTATGTCGGAATCGAAACGGTGTGGCCTTAGTTGCGTTTGACTATTTAGGTTCATGCCTTTTCACTACCTCTTCAGTTCATAGTGTACATGTGTATCTTCTTTGACAGCGTGTTTGTCTGCAGCAAGAGACGAAATGATGCCCTTGGCGTCATGATCAGAGCAGTTCATCACAGCAATAAAAGATACGAGTGTGGGGTGCACACCACGCTGCTGGTAGAACATGAGGCACCTGGAGGTGTCCGGCCAGGGGAACTGCACGGCCCTGTTGGTGCGCTCTGCCTCTGTGACGCCGTTCTGGAGAGCGCCCTCATAGAATGTGTTCGAGGGGAACTCGCTCAGGCAGGGGTGCATGCGATACTGCACCTGCAACAGGGCAGGGCAGAGTGGCGACCGCTTTCGTGTGGCATTTGCATTTCTTTCAAGCCGGAAACGCAGACAGGCACCCACGTATCCCGTCGACCAATAACAAGAACCCGCTACTTCAATCTAGTGCCATGATGATAGCATGTAGGCTGTGCTGGTTGGATGCTGGTAGTTTGTCCCAAGCATTTCCAGCTTGGCAGGGTCTCTGGAATGTAGAGGATAAGAGCAACGTTGTGACAGTGACTCTATGCATCAACTTTTCTCCGTATACTCGGAAGTGTCCTATAGAAAATCCTATGACACAGAATATGAATGCTAGACCACACCTGAAGCTGAACTGGCCGCACGCCGATCAGGATCATGCGCTCAACGAGAGACTGGGACAGACCACAGCGCTCTGCCTGCTTGTTCATCACCACAGGTCCCAGCTGGCAGTGGTCGCCCACCAGTACCACCTGCTCAGCTCCAAGGGTCATGGGCAGCAGGCACTCTGGCTCTGTGGCCTGCGTTGATTCGTCCACCAGCACCTGAAGGAACAGAAAGGTGGTTTGTGTTGATTCATCCAACAAAAGCAACATTACAGCTGAAAATAACAGCTATGTGGGACACATCAGCAGACTTCTACGCTGTGTGAACCGATGATGCATAATCGCCTGGATGCACAACAGGCAGCTGTGATGTGATGCTACATCTGTAGATGAGCTGAACTATACGCATGCGGTACACTGACAGGTTGTCTCCTTAACTGCCATCTCATTGCACAATTTTAGCTTACTGACTTATCAAAGCGAAGTTGTACCATTTTCTGGTACGTGAAGTGGTTGTCGCCGTTGTTGTACAGGGTGGCCCGAACAAGAGGTGCTCTAAACGAGAGGTTTTCTGAATGCGCGGGGATCTGAAGAAGAGGTCTGCTGAACAGGAAGTGCTTTGAACAGGAGGTGTTGTGAATGAGAGGTGCTCTTGATCAGGTTTGCTGAAGAGGTGTGTTGAATAAACAGCAGAAAATGTGAGGAAAATGTGCCTTTAAAATAGGATGATGATCTGAGAAAAAGGGTGCCGAAGCATCGAAAGGAACTGTTGTCGTTTCTTCTCCTTTCGTGATCATTTCACTTGTTCTATCGAACACGAGCATGCGTTTGTTAGCTCTGCACAACAGCCAGCTTTGCACAAGGCCAGTGTGATACACATCTAGATAGAAAATCAGGGGAGGAGGCAGGGCGCACGATAGGAAAACTGAAGCGTTTCAGCCGCTTGTCGCCTGCGCCAATGCAAGTGACACAGACAACGTCGGCGGCTGCTAGGATCTCCGTCTCAAACTTTCGCATGAGTGCGTGCAATTTGCGCTCATTGTCAAGCGAAAGCTCCCCCTGCAGCATGGTCCCTGGCATAAGCCACACGGTCTGTGTAACAGCATGAAAACGGACAGAAGTGGCATGTCATATAATGTACCAAGTCAGAATGTCTGGACCTTTATGCACTGGAACAAAAAAGCGCTACTCTCTGCATGCGGCTCAGCCTCTGAGTGTACATACAAAAGTGTCCACTTTTCTTTGCATGATCCATTCTACATCATGTGAGCTTGCCCAGACAATTCTGAGTCTGGGCAAAGACTTTATGGCATGCCCTTAGAGCCAACATGCAAACCCATACAACCTATCTGTACGTTTATGTAGTGACTAATCTGAACATGTTCCTGTGCACCAAACTTCACACTTGAAACTGGGTGATCCCGGAAGTGAGTGATGCCATGGTAACAGCATTCACTAGGTAAGCACAGGCTAAAAAAATACACCTTTACTATCTGCGAGCGCTTGCATGCAATAGCACAATGTGCTACGTTCCTATTGTCAGACAAAATGTTGCACTGGAAACCTGAAAGTAATGAGTGCAGCAGTGCAGCCCGCGGTTACCATGAACTACTGGTTGCACTAAAACACATACTCTGGGTATTCAGCATCACAAGAGGGGTTCGCTGCTGCACCAAGGTTGACAGTGTTCAGCAACCACCAAGCCGAAGCAATGACTCCCACTCATTGGGCGGCACGGAGCACACTACAGAACATTACGTTGGGGTGCAACGCTTCAGATTGTAATTGGCGGGTGTGGGGTGAGGGGGGGTAGACAGGGCAAAACGGGCGTAATCATAAATGACCAATGTTCGTGATCATGAAAATGAAGACCAATGTTCGTGATCATGAAAATGAATGATGCACTCTTTGATGGATTTTGTGAGAGCACAAACGCACTGCATGCGCACATGAATACCAACATCCCTTGCCCCTGGCAGGACAAAGAAACCGGGGTCGGTTGTGATTCCCAAGATGAAGGAATGCACGACAGACTTCGACATGTGCAACTACAGATTTTTCATGGAGACAACTGCAGACAACAAAAGTTATCAAAAGCAGCCCGCTGATGAGCCTACCCTCCTATCATGTCTGATGCAGATGCCAACTAAGCTTCTGAGTGTTCTGCTTGCAATTCTAACAAGACCACGGCTATTGCCATTCAAAGAAATGACATGCACCAGAATCACAAAATTTTACTGTGAAACTCAACAACCCCATGCCGCAAAAGGGGAACAGCAGCAGCAATCTGAGTACACGAGCTCCACTAACCCTGGGGTTCTGGTGTACACAGACTAAGTGACCGTGCGCAGAAAATAGATTCCAGTTCAGAAGCGGGATAACACGAGCAACAGACAACACACCTTCTCAATCTTTTGCGTGTGCAGCTTCTGCAGCTGCTCGTGGCCAGGAACCTTGATGTTTGCCACCTGGTAGTGCAGCGTCAGGTGCTCCACTGCCTGAGAGATGCTGACCTGTGCCCTCTGGGAGCACAGCCGCACTACCTACACAGCCACTTGTCAATTGGGATCTCTTAACTGCTTCACCGTTCACATGAATTCACGTAATAAGGAACTAAGAAGATGAAATAGGTTCTGAAAGTGATTAGAGACTCCTTATAATTGCTGAATCTCCTAGAAGTCAACAAAATGGAAAGAGAGAACAAGACCCGAAGGGCATAACCTGGAACGATTGCTGCATTCCAGCGGTTCTGTGTGTGTGTGTGTGTGTGTGTGTGTGTGTGTGTGTGTGTGTGTGTGTGTGTGTGTGTGTTTGTGTGTGTGTAGTTGTAGACGGAAGTGACAGATGTTTCAATGCTGCGTATGTTGGTCCAATGGTGTAGCAACCAGGCTCATTATCGAACATAGTGCCAAACACAGTGCACAAACATGCCGCTGGCACGCCCGCGAAATGCAAGGTTCAGGAACTTGACACGGCCACAGGTACAGACACAGGACAGCAATGCTGTATTTGGCCACGAAATGAAGGCATGCTTCTGCTAAGATCGTACAAGTATGAGGTACTTTCCAGAAGCAGAGAGCTGTACGAGGTATCGTGACAGTCTTCAAACCTAATAAATGATTTAGTTGCAATGTGTTCTAGACACAGCGTCAGTACTGTTGCAGGTAGACTACAAGTGTTGGAAAAAATTTTGGTGATGGTGCTGTTCAGTGAGGTTGTGGCTTTGTTGGCCTATTCTCGTAGGGTTCTTGCCCATTTAATGCGCTTGCTGCTTGTAAGAGGTGGTCTGCCCATTGGTCTTCTTGTTCTTAAATAGCACATAATATGAGCAATTCAAACTACAGGCAAGAATACCGACAACCACAGTGGAGGTATATTAGTGAATTGAACTAAATGCTGTCCTTCCCCGATGACACATTGCCAAGCACTTAGGAGTGAGACACGTGTATGGCGTCTTACTTCTTAGGTTGTTGCCCACCACCTGACTATCAGTCATGTAAGTTCTGTGCCTCACAAGTGTCTTGAGACTGTTGAGTGTCGAAGATGAGTGTCTAGTGGGCGCAAAAACCACTGTTTCCCTCAACACCTCCGTGCAGTCATCCGATTACGAGGCGACAACCTGTGGCCTACGAATTCAAAGAAGGACTTCGTGATCATGAATAACTCTATGCCCTGTTGCCAACCGTTTCTCATGGTTCAACAGTGAGTGAGTAAGCGTGTGAAGGATATATGCAGTAACAGATGCAATGTTATGCAAGTTTTACTTGTGGGCCAAAGCTAAGCACATAGGCAGTGTCTGGGCTCATGCAGCAATACAGAGAATGTATGTCGTACCTTGAGACCTGTGGAAGCGATCTTCTCAGCCAGATGGTCCACAGCAACGTTTGACGGAGCTGCCATCAGCACCTTTGAGCGCTTGATCTGATGCAGCAGCCACACCAGCGTTGTCGATGTCACCGTCTTGCCTGTTCCCGGTGGGCCCTGCATGAACAATGCGCTTCATAGGGAAGGGTCCATGCAGATACATGATCAACACAGTACGTCCGTGCATTGGACTTGAATATTTTTGGGCATAGCGCACTTCCAGCCAAAGGCTGGCTATGTAACATAGTACACACACAGCATAGGATCCCGATGCAGCTATACCAGGACCTGCAACTCCAACCCATACACCTGGTAAGTAAAACAACTGAGCTCAAGTAGCCCGAACAACGAATACGGTACTGCAAGGGTGGACAACATGGAGGAAAGTGGGTAAGCACCTGAATCAGAGTGAAAGGTCTACCGATCGCTGCATCGATAGCAGCAAGCTGTGAGTGGTTTGGAACTGGCATGTTGGGAGCATGATACGACATTGGCAGAGGCGGAGGACGAGGGGGCAGCTCAGGCTCGTGGCCCAGAATCTTATGATACAGATGCAGGCTCATGCATTCCGAGTTTTCTGCAAAGTTCTTCAGCCCCGCATGCATGCGGTCGTATGCAGTGGAGTTCCAGGTGAGCTCGGCTGCAAAAGAGTTGGTCTCGTGTGAGGGAACTGCACCGTGCTTGCTGTTGTGGAGCTCCAGAGCAACCTCTTCTGAGGACGTGATGCGGAGGACCACCCCAGTAGCCTCCCAGGTCGCTCCATTCGGGCCCGCTGCACAGCGATGCGACTTTATACACTTTTTTTATGTATACACAGGTATGTGCATGTATACATGTGCATACGTGCATCCACCTTGTCACTCATGGTCAGATCGCTTCAGTCTTGCTGCTAGCTGTGTCACTCTCATCTGCTGGACTTGCCTCAGCCGTCACAAGAATTGCACTTAGCCACCAGACCTTTTTGACCATGCAGACGATTCCACGCCAGAACAATCCTGAACAGAATTCGGCACAACACAGCGCGGAAAGGGCAAGATCAGCAGAAGGTAAGGTCTTCTGTCTCTATGTATGAATTCAATGTTCCCGGAACAGGCGTCAGGTAAACCAACAGGCGTGGACCCCTGAAATGCAGCTGGTCATCCGTGAAGCTGGAAAAGCTAAGACCACACATGGCAACAGATAACACACAGTCAAACCTAGGGCGCCTGAAGTTGGCTTCTTGGCTTGTGAAGGCAGACTATACAGGGTTAAGGCAGCGTACCTGTATCATGCTGCAGCACAAGCTCATCACCAGGAACAACATGCAGCGCCTCATCATCTCTGGGGAAGTAGAAGGTCGCTACCCATCGCTTATTGGATTGTTGCCACTGAACTTTGAGATTTTCTTTCCTCAGTGCTTCTCTGCACGCCTGTAGTAGAGCAAGCAGGGCTGTTTTCGCATCAGAATCATTCAGACAGCGGTCTTCGGAATACCGACCGAAGGGCAACGGAAAACACGCCCAAGAACATGAAAGAGAACAGACATGATCAATAAAGAAGAAGAAACATGACATGAACTTGACCAGAAGAAACACTGGTATCCTGTGTACAGGTTTCCAGAGTGTAGCGGCACATTGTGCTGCTCAGGCCGTGGCTTTCGAACATATATTATACATACACAATGTAACATTGAGCTTTGATACAGATTGTGTCCGTTTATGTTGCAAGATTCAAAGCATCATCGGGCTTTCCGCATTTCAAGATAGTAATGCGAAAAGGTGCAAGTCAAACAATAACATGAGGTAGGCCACACACGATCAAGCCGCAAAAGAGTAAAGGAGCAGTCCATCACAGATGTCAGTACAACTGAGCTGACCTTATCATAATCTGCTTCAATCTGAACCAGAGGCGCCAAAACATTCTGGTACTCGAATGCGTTTTCATAGCGACATGCAACCCTCAGGAGATCCTTTTGAGCAGCGGGGTCCTCCTGCATTATCACCTCACTCATTACAATCTAGAGCACATCCATATGGCGTGATATGGTCACAAGGTCTGGTTGGCAACGGCACATGAATATTCTTGTCCTTGTTCCAGATCAGTGCTCTACTAAAGGTTTGCTTGTTTATTGGGATAGCCGCACCTCACGCTCAGTAGATCTATCATATATGTATGCAGGTTCTAACAGCATGATTGAAGATCATGTTCAAGACAAAGGGACCAATAGAGACGAATAGCGACCTTAGATTCGCTGACAGCGTTCAGATTTCCGGTAAGCTTTCATAACATAAGCTAATGTAGGATTCCTGCAGTCTGGCATCGTGTTGGCTTTCATTGCCACCAGTTTATAGGCGACGTTATTTGCGCCTGTTTGGCCGTGCTCTTCATGATGCCAGGATGGCTTACTTCGCCAAGAAATAGTGCAGTCTGTTCTGGCAATTGCCCTCTGGCACTCGGGTTGGATATTAAGCGATATAGTGAGGCTGCACTATAAAAACATACTCTCCTTTGAAAGCACACACCCTCGCCACATTAAAGCAGTGGCTGTTGGATTGCAAAAGAAGCTGACATATTTCCTCATCTGCATTGGCTCCACTTCTCGTTGCAGCGGCGGGGGCAGACGGCTGGCGAGAGGAACAAGAGCTCTAAACCAGCGGGTTGTGCGTAAGCCTTGGTTGTGCGGTTCTGTGTGCACTGAACGGACCATAAAATATTCACGTGACACAAGAGAAAGCTATGGTGCGATTTGCGAGCAATCCGAAAGAACAGCGACAATGCAGGAATCATGGTTTCATGATGTATCATGACAAAACCTACAAATAACAAGCACTTGTAAAAGAAGTTGCACAATACCACTGCAAACCCCAACACCGACTCCAGTATATCAGAGTTACGCCTGGAAAGTGTATCGGACGCTGCGGCCATCCGTGCGCACGAGGATTAAAGATGATGCTTCATGCAAACGCCAATGTCGCCCAAATGTAACGGTTTGAGAACTTTATGTGCACGAGCTGTAGAGCTTGGCACATGTGTGTGTTCAAATGAGCGTTTTCATCATCCACCTTCCCAAACCCCAAAGAACAATGCCAACATGAGCAAGCCAAACTATACTTTCAGTACTGTATCTTGTGACAGTGCCACAGCCTACCGATCTGATGTGTTCCTTGTTGCAGGAGGTGGTATACGTGAGCTTGTCAGTGGAAGGTTGCATACCTGCACTTGTTCGAGTGTGGCGTCTGGATCAAACTTCCAAACCGTTTCTAGGCGGTTCATTTGTGCGGGCTTCAATTTTCGCGCACGCACACACTCTTCCTTGGTTGGCTGCTGCACCAGCCATGGGACAATGCCTCGGTCCTGCAACATCTTGGTGATCTTGGCTGCAACGATAACAACAACAACAAGAACAACAGGCATCGTCCTTTCAGATGACTCTTTATCCTTATCAGACATAACCTAGCCAGGTAGAGCAGTATATCAAGAGTGGGCATGGCGTGCGAGAAAAATATATTCTGAAGAAAGTATGCCTTGACGCTACGAGGCGTTATGCAGTGGTGCGCTGCGGCGCAGTATTTGTCGGGTATGCATTAGTACAGTGCTCAATGGTTCAGATGGCCTGACACTGCTTTCATACCTGAATGATAGATTCCCAGAGGCTCATGTTAAGATCAAGCTCCTTTACACACGAGGCTGTTGCAGGTGTGTCTCGTGCAAGCAGTACTATAGTGTCATCTCCTTTGACAGGAACAAACCCCAGTGAGAAAATGTTGCGGGAGCCAGAGTGGTAACACTCGAGCATCGTGTTGCCAAGTGGGGACTGGTGATGCAGCCTCGCTTCCTTGTACCTGCCCCGTACCAGATGCTGGATTATACATGTCCCACCCTTCGTCACATGACCGTTGCAAAACCATTTGCCTGTTACCTCGCACTGTGCTACCATTTTAGGGTTGTGAATCCCACAGTACCTGCATACACATACAGCTCTTGAAAGGGGTGGACAGCACACGACAGAAACATGAATCAGTCCAATTCCGGCACAAACAAGGACGTACGAGCACGTCCAGGCTGGTAGATCCTTCGCGGTAGCTTCGTCATCGCTGCTGTCAGCTGCACCTGTTTCTTGGAAGGCAGGCTCCCGGGGTGCCTGTCCTTCCACGTCTGGATCCTGAAAAGGTACAGTCGCGAGTGTCTCATTCCCATGGTCTGGAAACGTGCTCTCTTGCAGGGCAACTTCCGCGACGTTGTTCGCCAAGTCAACTGTGGGGTCCCATGTTCCCTGAGTCTGCAGTTGGGAATCTCCGCCCCAGAGATCCTACAAGTAAGTGTGACAGATTAAGTGGCACATCAAGTTCATGAAACAACTGTTCATGGATATCCTGCAGATGTGTGCTTGCTGCAAGTGCTGCAGATTAGACATGTGATGTGTTCGCACCTGTGTTGGCTCGTGGAAGTCCAAATGCGGGTCCTGGCTCTCAAGATTGTAGAAAAGACCTCCAACTTGAGAATCAAGGTGTGAATGAGGCTGGGATGATGACCACAGCGGGGGCTGCTGGGCCGCGGCTGGGTCGAATGCCATCTTGATCTATCAGCTAAACTGTGGTCTATCGGCGATGGCTCATGAAAATGATTTGATGGCGCGTGATGATCAAGGCTCGGAATTGCAGCCTGTTCCTGAACCTGCCAAATGGGGCTGCCAAAAACACCGCTGCAGCCGAAGTCTGCGAACAGAAACGTAGCCGTGTTTTGCAGATGCTCAGTAAAGAAGTGACGCACCTGATGTAATTTTGGTACGAAAGAACTGCAAGCACTTCTGGACCCAGCAGTTTCCTTGCCTTCTGCCTTTCCACCGGGGTCAGCAACGTATCTCATATCACTGATGGGGGGCACCATGTGTGAAGCACACGTAATTGATTAGCACCGATACTCATATATTCATACATATTCACTCAAAGAGTTAGGCTTCTTCATATGGTACTATGCCACTGGTGCCACCATCTCTTGTGTGACCGCCAACTCATGTCCGTACAATTCAGGTGCAAGTGCATTTTGGCTCAATTAGGTGCAACGCTTGTTCAACAAACCTGAGCCGACACAGCAACACGTTCAGCCCTTCTAACCTGGTGGTCTGATCTCAACTGAGTGAACACGCTGATATGGATGCCTCGTCACACAGCGTATTGCAGGCTGGGCTTGGTTGGAGCAAGACGTTGCATATCCATATGTGGGGACGGCGTGCGTTCAAGGAGGCCAAACATTGTGCACACCCACAAGTGCCGTTTGCTTGGGATCGGCTGATACCAACCCGATGACATCCATCAAACAGCTCCTGATTATCCGGCCCCAAGAGCCTCCTTGCGTCTCGGTTTTTTGTTTACCAGCACAGTAGCCATGATGCTTCTCGCATACGCGTCCAGGACCTGGCGATTCCTTTTGTACAATTTCTGCAATCTGTTTTTTGCTTGCAGTGAAATACCAACCCAACTAGACCTAGCTGTGATTGCAGGGATATTAATAGAAGGGTGACGTCCTCAAAGTTCCAGATCTATGATACACAATTCCGCCTTTTGGCTATTTGGGTTCATGCCTATTCAATACCTTTCCAGTTTTTAAAGAGCCGCCAGGAAGGATCACCATAGCTATGGCGGCAGCAAACGTTGCCTAAGGAAAGTTGGTACTGTCTGGAGGAATGCATGCCCTGCCAGTGAGTTTTGATTTTTGGGGGGGTGTTCCGAGAGCCAGATTCAAGACGTGGATAAAAGAAATTGGAGAAGATTTTGGCCGTTTTTTTCGCTAGCACTCCTGGCACTCCGGACTGCGCCGAGGCCCCGAGTGAAGCAGTTTGCTTGAAGTGCACGACACATTCATTCATCGAAACGCTTGTGTTGCTTGTGTTTTGACTGTGCGGTTTGTGGTCCGACGTAGAATGTGCTGGGCACTGTTCAGTTGGTTCTTGGCCTCAAACTGCAGGAACATGCTGTAATTTGCGTCACCTAGCTTCATGTATTTACTATGCTGGTCATGCTCCCGTCGTTATTTTCCTGAATCCGCCTGCTGGTCCTAACCGCTTCCTAAGCGACGGTTCCAAGTCTGTGTGGTCAATGTCCGGCAAATGTTCTCCGCTTGCGGCAAAAACCTCACCTTGCTGGGAACGCTCATCATCTGCTGTCTCTCAGCTGTATGTGGTGCGTGCTTAACGTTTGCAACTCGAAATGGTGAACAGCCCTTGACGTGTCGCATGGGGTACTGCAGTGAGAACAGTCTCAAACATACACGGCAGTCAACGTTTTACCCATTTTCATGCTTTGTGGTACTCACAGTGACCTCTCCTCCTGAATTCGCGTCAACACGGAGCATAATGGATGGTGGGAGTACATTAAAATGCAAGGCATGGTATGCAGGCAACGAAGTTTACCTGAGCCGCATCACAATTTTCAAAACACATGACAAGTGCGATTTCCATCACGCTCTTTTGGCAGCGCTGTGGCGTGTCTCCTGCACCATGCCCTCCTGTAGCCCCAACATCCACTTCTCACCGCCCAGTTTCATGGTGTTGGGAAAGAACACAAAGACGATTTGTTGTGTAGGGTCACACCCCCTACTATCTACTTCAAGTGCGAAGGTGCGGCGAGGTGTCCATGTCTCCCTGTGTCAGTGCGTAACGAGAACGTGGTTGCATCACTCTTAATGGGCCTCGATGCATGTGCCTTTCTTTGGAGCTCTGAATAGAGTTTGTCTGGATAGAGTTTGATGGTGTACCCTTCGCTGCTCTTGGCTGTGTTGGTAGGTTCCTTGTGTGAGTCAGCCTGTATTGGTGCTGTGGAAAACCTGCTTACTGTGCACTTATCAACGCGTGAAGGATAGCAATGACTACGGATGCAGATGATGGCCGAGCAGACAGGTATTTCTCCGACGTGAAAGCAACGAACCACACATACATTGTGCACCCAGAGACGGTAGCGCTAACACACATCACAGACGAGTACTGCCAAGCTGATTGTGGCATTTACGATCGTGATCTATTCACTGATGTGCGATCCTGATGCTTCTGATCCAGCTTCGCTCAAGTATGGCAGTGTGGTTGCGTGTACTACCTTGGCATGTATTTCCACCTATCAGCATTTAGATTGCATGGAGCAGCACTTTCTATGCATCACAGGACCTTCATTTGTATGCATCAAAGAACCTTTGTTTCAAGCTTGTTTGTGTGACATTATTTAGTAAGTGGCAACCAGATATATCAGCCCATCCACATAGTTGTCAGGACAAATGTGCAGCGTGCGGCCCTCGCGTCCAATGCCAGGCCCTAAATTTGGTCAGCTGGTCCTTCCTTTTAAGTTGCAAGCTCTTGTTGCATGTACTCGTTGCCTGAATTGCGAATGATGGTTAGAATAGGGCAGTGTGCGGAGAAAGTTCAGACGTTGACAAGCAGAATCTTCAAGCAGCAGGTTTTTGCCACTGACAGATTTTGGTCCAGGATTGCAGCAGGTTTTCTAGCTCTCTGGATGATCCCGTTGGTTTGTTTTTTGAGGGACTCAAATGAATTCAGCGCCAGCCTGCATGTTCAGTGCCCATGTGTTCCATCCACACACCCAACAGAAGAAGACTCGGATTCGAAAGTCATCATTCCCAGTTATCTGTGCAGGACGATCTTTTCGGCAGCATGTTCAAGCTCTGCGACGACAACTTTGATCAAGAAAATCATCTCTTCACTGTCAGCGTTCCTGGAGAGGTGACCCTGGAGCTGTTCTGCCCACAATGCAACCCATACGTTGCCCCACCTCCTCCTTCGTCGTGGCTTTCTAGCAGCACCGGTGAGCCAGCTGCCTCTGGCGAAGGACAGTCTGTAAATGCTACGTCTGAGGACACAGACCTTGACCAGCTACTGCCAAAGGGAAAGTGCGATGCCTCCCACCTCTCCAAAGGCATGGCACAAGCTTACAAACCATGTAACAGGGGCATATGAAGCGTATAAGCCATGTAAAGGGGCCTTTGATGGACATGTCCATCAATGCATGTACAGCTCTGTGTTCACCGTTCACCTCTGGACACTGCCGAGCAACTCCTTAAACTTTATGTCGACATGCAGAAAGCTTCAGGAGGTACTGGTAATTCTGGTCGCAGTAGCAGTGTTTGTTGGATTTATGTTGGGATTTGTGGTGCATCGCTGCTATCGGGCATTCTCGGATGTCGCAGCAGATGATGCAAGGCGCAGGTTCCAAGCCTTGTACGCAGACCCAAACACAGAGATAGAGGATCTACCATCCACATTGCCGGGGTACGTTCAGTACTGGGGAAAGCAAGGTGACAGAGGTCTTGTTTATTCTGACTTGTTGCATTTGTAGCCTTTCCATGTTGACACACAGGTTCTTGTCCACCATGTGTCTTGTAAGGGATGTAGTGCAACAATCGAGATACAGATATGTTGCAACAGATTATCATATACACATCTTTCCAGAAACTTGCATCAATTTCAAGACACGTAGGTGGGAATGTGTTTCTGGACTCTCCAAAGCTCCCTGCACCCCAGTCGCAGTGATTTCTTGGTGCCAGAGCATGCAATATCCGTGTGTGGTGAACTAGGTTCTATTCAGTGAAAGAGCTGTAGACACATACAGCACTGTCGCTTTGCACCAGAGTATCACACGCCTATGCGTGATTGCTGATTGCCGTTCTCTGTGTTGCTGCTGTTTTTCGATGTTCCATGGCCCATGCACCCTTTGTGCTTGTGACCTGTGCCGCAGTAGATGTGACATAACGCTTGTATGTTGTGAGTAGGGAGCGGTTCGGTGCAGGAACACTAGGAACACAGGCCTCTACCGCTTTGCACGAAGCATCAGAGGTATCCTCAGCGGAGGTGGAGACGCACAACATGTCCCTGTGATCCGCAGTTCTGACACAGTGCCCTTTCACCAGCTCAAGGTCCAGGAGACAGACATTGTTGATGAATCGTAGTGTACAATGCGAACATGCTTTGGTATTCTTGGATGCACGCAAGGGTGTTGCTAGTGAGTATACGTTGTTGCCAGTGAATACTCGTACTGCTTGAAATGAATGAGACGTATGATTTCATGGACAGCAGCGCAGCATACAAACACTCAGAGTGATTATACATCATTGCTGGCGTGAACTCGAGGATGAAGTGCACCGGCGTAGAGCGTCCGAAACGAAGCAATAGTTCCAAGACCCGAAGTAGCAACCACACAACACACTCAGGCAGGAAAAAATAACCAGTCAGCCACCGCCTAAACCATATACAAGGCTGTGAAACTTGCAGCGACAGTGGCACGGCATTGGAGCACACAAAGCGCATACCTCTATGGGCTGTTAATCATGCAAACACTGGTAACAAAGCAAGAATGGCAAGCATGCAAGCGCTGGACACAAAGCAAGAACTATTGATGTAACTTTCAAAGCAAGAACCATGAGACATGTTGATGTGATATTCTGTGGAGACTCAGAACAGGACCCTGTGATGGGCGTCTGAACTCCAAAAAGGTGGGTGGAAGTTGAACTGTAGAACAGCTACTAATCTTCAGAATGAAACGTTCAGAGAGTCAACGAATCAGACTCCATAGAACCGTTTCACAAGCGCTGAAGGTGCAGACCCGTGACCAGCTAAGTGCATGCCATAACATAATTGCAGAAGCCTTCCAGAACATTCTAGCCTATACCAGGCAGAACCTTACAACACAGTACGCAAGGCAGACCCTACCACAGTACCCAGCACAACAGGAATCAGAATACAGCGCCCTTTAACTGCACACAAGTAGCACACATATCAGCAGAGCCACCATACCACAGGACAAGATGATGGCCACCAACACATCCCACAGGCTTGCCAACAGCAAGTGGCGGGTAGAGGTCGCTGGCCCCGGCGAAAGGAAGGTGCGCAAGAGGCAGCAGCGGTATGGGCGACGCAACGAGGGGTTGATGGACGCGAAGCGGGTGGGCAATGCGACGTGGGGGACTAGCGGCCGGGACCAGCATGCGGGGGAAGCGGCGTCTGCCGAAGGAACAGGTTGAGGGCCTTGCCTGCCGCCTGCGCATGTATGCACAACATATCACGCGCCGCATTCGCGGTGCTTGCGGTGTGTTAGTGATTTCAAATAGGAAAGAAATCCCACTAGAAAAACAGCCTCCTTGCATCTTCTTTGTGAAATCAATCGCCGTTGGATACCGTTGGATAGAATAAGTGAGTAATTCATCATTTCGCTCGAAAACAATAACATGCAAAAGCACCCCATGCATCACATGCATTGAAGACTACAAACCGCAAGACATCACTGTTCCATTTTCGAATAGAGTTATGGCAGACATCAGTGGAACCCACTTACCATAGACCCTACATACTGTCTATAAACGAAATCAATCTTGCACAGCTCAGCGCCACTGGTACCATATGGCACCTCGTCTCCTCAGCACGCCACTCGATTGCTTGACACACATAGTTGCCAGTTCCATACAGCGACGTTGTGTAAGCGATCGGATCTGCGCTGCAGCCCACACATACGTGCACACAGGCACAGGCCCATACACACTACATAGTGCGGTATACCGTACCGGCTGTTTTCTACAAAACTATCGTACTCTACGCATGAACTGTGATGCATGTGCCGGCTAAAGTATGCTTGTGCCGGAATGAACGCTGCTGTACCACTCCCGACACGTCGTTACCAGTAACGTTATGGTCGACCACAGCAGCGAAGCAGACCAGTACGATACTTGAGGTTCGAAAAATAGTTTTGCAAAGGCATGTCTGTTTTGGAAAAAAGTTCCTGTTATAATGATGAAAGTCGCATTTTATTTAGAGAAGGACTTGGGCGCAGTTGAACCTATATACAGAAAGCACACAGGCCACACTCGATGCTCGTCCCAGTTGAAGCAACCGGGAACGCATGCAATGGAAAACATTGTACAACTTGAATGTTTGTCATATCCAACATACCTCAGCTTTTGAACAGGCAGGACGCCTGGCGCAATGGATAGCGCGTTGGACTTCTACGCACGCGAGCATGAGTTGTCACCTCGTGATCCAAAGGTTGCGGGTTCGAGTCCCGCGGTGTCTGCTTCTCGTCTGTGACGAGTTTTTACTTTTTGTCTCTGAGGAGGAATTTTACCTTTTGTTTATAATTTGTGGCCCTTGGAATGTTCGCCGGGCGACGTGGAAAATAACTACGAAAATATTGTCTCGATAATTTGTCCAGGAATTTTGTTTACCAGGACTCTGTGCCATTCGAGTGAAGTGGTGGACGTTTTGTGTTAGTTGCTTTTCGCTATTTGGGTTCATGCCTATTTACTGTGAGTTTTACAAACCGGAAAGGCATGCCTATTTACTACCTTTCCGGTTTGTAATAAAAGCGTTTACCGGGAATTTCGCTTTTTTGTAACCTTTGGACTCTGGAACATTCGACAGACGACGCGCGACAGCCGCCCCGATCCGGCAGGCAAAGACGACGTTTTGCACTAATAGGGTTCTCCCGTCATTTCAATATGGTGTTCAAAACAAAAAAAGTCTTATGAGGTTTACAAGCCGGAAAGGCAGTAAAGTCTTATGAGGACTTTTCAATTTTTCCTTTTTTCCCCATACCTTTGGGACGTTCGAAGGTTCTCTCGTTATCTCGAGCATTTTTTTGCTGCGTTCCGAAAATTTTTCTTTGCTCCGCTCGTGCTAGGCATGCGAGGCATGACAAGAACTTTAAACATTTTTGACGTCGTGACAGCAACCTCCGGATCATCTTTACAAACCGGAAAGGTATTGAATAGGCATGAACCCAACCTCCGGAGCAGTGTTGCACACGCCCTTCTGAGGGGTATCGCTTGTTAAGCGATAATGGCACCCAAAAAAAGATTCCCGTATCGCTAGCTTAGCGATAATGGGCTACTTCTGAGGCAGGCCATGAGGTGCAGGTGCTGGTAGATGTACTGGAGTGTTATGGCGATGACTGTCGTCTCAATGACTCCACTGCATAAAGTGTACGTTGTGAAGCAGTGTCGGCACATGAAGTCACAAATGACACCCAGTACCCCCGCACAGCCAAATGAACTGTCTGCGACTCTGTGGAAGCCAGTGATGTGAATCGTATGAACGTAGGTATGCGCTACAGCACAAATTCTACAGACCTCCATACAGCACGAGCTATCTCGGGCCCGCATTGCGCACTGGTGCTTCACAGCTGCTTGATGTTGATGTTTAAGCTGCGGGGCTCTCCCTTTGTGGCAGCCAGGTTTGGATTCCCATGAGGTCCTACTCGCCTCGATCAGACAGCAACCACAGCAAAGCAACCACAGCAACCACAGAGACAGCAACCACAGTAACAGAATGACAGTCCCGAGACGAAAACATCAATAAGATATTACTGCGGAGATATTGTGAGACGTGTGGGGCCTTTGGAATCCGCGCTATATGGCGGTCCGGTCACTATCCGTGAAGTGCTGTAGCGCATACTTCTCGACGAGCCACCAGACGGCACAGATTATCGCTGAAGCTGCGAAAAAGACCTACCAACTCATGTAAAGATGAAGAATATTATAATGTTGTTTGATTTGCACCATCTGAGAAGCATTTTTTTAACATGGTTTCAGTCCCACACGTCAGCGCTCAAGTGACCTGCCTGCGCGTCGGGGGGTGCAGATCGGTGGCCATCTAATGCCACGGGCCTGGATCGGGTTAAAGCCGGCCTGCTATTTATACGGCAGGTGCCAGGGGATCGGGGTATCTCTCTTACTTGAGGATTTGATTGGGTGTTATATCTTCGCATCCCTTTTCCTTTGTTCGCTAGGCATATAGGTTGTACAAGAGCCACACTGTAGGTTCTGTTCTAATACCAAAAGCTCCCGACCCGGGAATGCATGGTCGCATTCTACCGCTAGGAGCTATGATGTCACTCATATAGTATATTCGCCCAGAATCGTAACACAGAAGGGCATGGATTGTTCTCAAGCTCGTGGGACTTTGTGTGTTGGACGTTCTGGACTGGAGTACTAGTGAAGCACGCATATACAACATGCGTTAGCACCACTCGAGAATGTCCAAGGCACAACTGCAAGACATCCCAGTACAATTGGGCTGTACTTTGAGACGCAAGAAGTTCGAAAATATAGCACTGTGCTGGATGTCTGGAGCGCACACATAAATACACCCAGTATGCTCGCTGAGCAGGGGCAGACTTGATGGGTTTCAAACACGTGTCATCCCCGCTCTTCTGGAGATTCCGAGCCTAGAGGCACGTCTCCAAGTGCTCCAGGTCGTCCAGTGGCCTGAGGAGGCGTGCTGGCAGGGAAGGAGGTGGCGATTCCGCCATAATGGCCAGTCGCCGGTTCATGCCCTGGGCTATCAAGTTCACGTTCCACCACTCCCGGTGGCGAAAAGATGCTCTCATCAGATTGGTGCACGTAATTTGAAATCTGTATGCGAAGCACGTGCACTGAGTTTAACGAAAGGGAACCAGCGGAGAGCATGCCCAATATTCACCTTCATGTTTTCAGTAGTAACTCAAATTCAATCTCTTGTGCGGGGCTGTGGATGTTGTCACAAACATGCAATTCGAGACAACGAAGCGCACTCGTGCAAGTCCCCGTTCTCAAGTTGAAGCTCGGTGTCAGTCTTGAAGAGGGGCGGCGAGTCTTCTGGTGGACGTTTCGCGATCCTGTCCATGGAAGCACGTAGAGCTATCCGGAACGCGCTGCCCTTCACCTGATCCAGTTCATCCCCATCAGGCCCAGCACTCATCATCTTGGGCGCCAGAACCAGCTTTTCACTGTTGTTCAGGTGCCTGACATATTGATGCTGCATTACGTCAGCCACATACACAGGCATGTCTTCCTCCCGCACCACATCTTCATGCTCTGAAGCATTCACAAAAGAACTCAATACCAAGTGTTCATCAGCAACTTGAGCATCAGGATGCGTAGGCATCAGAAGTGTCACAGTACAGGGGATATACAGAATCCACAGTACATGGGATTCAGGAACACAGAGAAAATGAAATCATGAATGGTAATCAGTGTCAAGTGTTAATGCCTAAAAGAAAATAGGTCAGATCAAAGGTATAAGAAACATACCTGCCTGGTGTGTTGCTGAAGCTCCTCACCGGAAACGCCGGAAGAATTGGATCATCAAGGCAGGCTATTCCTGCCATGTCGTCCAAGAAGCTCACTACCGCCGCAACCACCTCTTTTGCCATTTCCTTCGATCTGTCCGAGTCTGCCCTGCCGGGCTTCTTCATCACGCTTGTGACCGCTGAATGGTCTTCCTCGGGTGTTTTCATCAGAGTCCTGTTCTCGGCAGTAGTGACCTAAAACCAGGCACCCTTGTGTATACAGATGAGTACATCATGAAGTGATCTGTAGGTGCGCACTGTTTCAGTGTGTTTGGTAGAATCTTCGCACACAGCGGACCGAGCTCTAGATGGGAAGTGACACAGCGGAAGAACTGGCCACTCGTACTGACGCAGAAGCGCTGCCCACGCGTCTCAGGGTCCACGCACAACCTATAGCAATTACGCGCACGTGACCATGCGTAATTCCGGTAGTCGTGTTTGCACCATACCAAGTGTTGATGGTCA